>APFE030728701.1:0-10473 GCA_000404065.3 Pinus taeda
ACACAACCTGTGCACATCATGACATGTACATGACACCACCTGCACAATGTGTACACAATACCACATGTAAATAATTAGGGGAATTTTAAGGTATAAAATGGGCCTCCTAAGGAAATTATAAAATAATAGTGGAAATAATAAAATCAGATTAGATTACATCATCAAATTTTAGAGGGAAAAAAGAAAAAACTATTTTTACAACTCTTATTTTCAACTTATCTCCTTATGCGCTTACTTAAAATTTTGAGCGAAAACACTCATCGGATGCAAAATTTGATTCCTCATTCAAGGATTACACATGT
The DNA here is from genome assembly GCA_000404065.3 of Pinus taeda. Taxonomy (NCBI): domain Eukaryota; kingdom Viridiplantae; phylum Streptophyta; class Pinopsida; order Pinales; family Pinaceae; genus Pinus; species Pinus taeda. Next base: position 303 of record APFE030728701.1, read on the forward strand.
TTAATACATTTGATGGATCCTACTACACGAAAAATAAGAAATACATGAAAAACATCATTGCAATCATGTTGTTTCATGTATTTCTCATTTTTCGTGTAGCAGGGTGCATTGAATGTATGAAACATGGGTACTCCTTGGATGAAGAATTAAATTTTACATACAATGAGTACTCCCACTCCAAATTTCAGTAAAAACTGAGGGAGTTAAGTTGAAAATATGAGTTGAAAAGGTACTTTTATTATTTTATTATTTTTTCATCTTTTTAATTTTTACTCCAAAAATGGTGAATCGTCCCCCATGGTTGACATTATCATCTTGAATGCTATTGGTTCTTATAAATTTTATTTTGGTTGCACATTTTTCTTAGGAGGCCCATTTTAGACCTCAAAATTCCCCTAATGAGTACCACACACATGACATGTACGTGACACCACATGCAAGACATGTACACAACACCACATGTACAACATGTGCATGGTACCACATGCTCACAACACCACTTGTAAAATCAGGCACACAACACCATACGTACATAGCACCATATATACAACATGCATAAAACACCATATGCACATAGCACTACATATCCAACATATACATAACATCATATGTACATAGCAATGCATATCCAACATGTGCACAACACCATATGCACACAACCCCGCATATCCATCATGTACATATCAGTGCATATGCAATATTATCAAAACACTCTCTATACCACATTGTACATAACATTGCATAAACAACATGTACACATGCTATGTATACACAACACTGCATGTGCACAACATCATAGATGCAACATGTACAACATATAGAATAATAGTACCTCACGTCTACAAGCACATTGTCTCTACCAAGAAACCTTGCTCCCAGTGTCTTATCCATGCTTGTTCCAACATGTTGCAACCACACTGCTTCATTTCTCTAATTTATTTCAGTGTTTCCTATCATAACATAACATAGGAATAATATAATCACATAATATCAACTCATAAACATATGATACTTACCTTGTATATTTTTCATGACTACTCTTCTCAATTGATTCCTCGTAAGACTAAAAACTTCTTCATGCCATTCACCTGTGTAAGAAATCATTCCTCCACAAGAATGATCCTTGCCAACCCTCTCAAACACTGACATAGATACATACATACATAAGCATTAGCATAAAACAATCATCATCCTGTCAGACAATGACATACATGCATACATGTATACATATATAAACATCAGTATAATCATGAGCATAGAATAATTACCAGATAACATAAGGTCTAGGTTAAGAGAATTGTCTTTATTCATGCACACCATGCACAATATTGAGAAAAAATCATTCCCAACATGACCAAGGAACCTGACACCTCATATCCATTTACTTTACCTTTTCTGGTTACCTTTCTCATGTTGGTACTGCCACCTTCCATTTACCACCATGGACCCAACCAATCCAATCAATTGTCATAGTTTTACCTTCTGTTGCACTTTGTCATGCATAGAGCTTCATCTGAGTCTTACCTTACAACACTAGAAAAAGTGGCATAGCTATGTACCATGTGCACAAAATCACAAATAAAGTGCAACAATCATATACCAAAAGCACAAGACTAACACCATCACTCAATCCCCATGGTTCCCAGTGCTTCCAAAGGAAGGCTCAATCCGAGCAATCTCTCTTGCCATGCAACACCTTGCATTATATTGCCATAAACACATAATGTTAGTGCATAAATAAAAATAACAATACATCAGTTACCTTATCTTGTTGTGCTAATATTGTTGCCTTGAAACTGCACACATCCATGCCATCTCTCAAGGGACTCCAATTATCTTGACAGATCTACATGTAACTAGAGACTAGCTAATATACTTTTCAAGTACATGTTCATGAATCTAACACATATCCACATAATGTCAACAAAATCAAGATTAAGAAGACTCCTTGTATTAAAAAAATTCATTTTTTTGGAACTAGGGTTTCCAAACCTAGCCAATGAACATCTTGCCCAATTCCTTTCTTTTACCCTTTTCCTTGTTGTAATCGAGGCTTACTATCTGTTGCACATCACCCAACTATTAGTTATATAAACACATCAACTATTACCTTGTCATGCTAATACCAAGCATGTTTCCTGCAACTTCTCATACATGTCAACCACATGTTCCACATATCAAGACAATCATATATCTCAATTTGAAATCAACCTTTACCAGGACTAAAAATCATGTCATAATCCATATTAAACTAATAGTCATAAATCATAATACATAATATACAACTATCACCTATCATACTCAAATACATGTCATCTATCTCAAATCATATGTATTAGCACAATCATCTTAAAACAAGATCATTTGAACACATGCTCATACTATGCAATTCATTAAACATTCAACCAACTTGCAACATAACATGTTAAATAAATCAACTAGATGCCATAATCAAATAGTCAAGCACCAAATATACAACATAAGAAAACTCGTACCTTATTGTCTCTCAGGGGAGGCTATCTCATCTACAAAATCAATCTAGTTAGCAAGATATAACTTCACAACATATCAACTCAAACATAAATAAGATCATGATATCTAGAATAGTCACTAGCTAACATGTTTACATCATAACTCATACAAAATTATCGTTCACACATATGCAAAGTCAATCTAGATTAGTACAACACCATATCACAAATATGTCAGCTCATACCTGAATATCGTAACCATAACCATCTGCATAGGCCAATCCAATTTAGCATGATACATATAAAATCAAGGTATAAATGGTATAACCCTAATTATCAAGATAACTATCATTCTCATCAACAACATATAACCTAATCATCAAGCTAACTATCATATAACAACAACAAGTTAACCTGTAACATACTCAATAGCAACACATAACATAATCATAAGGTTATCTAATATAAAACAACAATAGCAATGCATACAACTACATGTTACTATCATTCTTGACTATCTGACACATGTGCATATAACTACACTAACCAACTAACACCTATTATGAATATAACCATAACATCAAAAGAGATGTACATAACCCTAATGTATATAAACCCAATTCATATAAAAATGATTGACTTACATACCTACATGCAAACATATAATACTTGTATGACGATCTTCTCTTACCCCAAATTCCAACGTTGCAATCTTATTATGATGCTCTACACCTCCTACTCTATCTCAACGAACACATTAGCATCATAACATACCAATCACCCTGATGACCTAAATTGCGTACCATGACTTCACAAGGCATGTTTGACCGACTATTCATGCATAGCTATAACCAAGACCATATATACATGACCAAAACCAATACTCCATTATACACATTGCCTCATGCAACTCTAAGCTTGCATAAGCAATGCTTAATCAACTACACATATGCATAACCACATGTAGTTGAGCATAAATAGTCAATTCTTGCAATCAACCTACAACACTTATGCATGTAATTAAATAACCAAGAATGCAACCCAACATAAAAGGATGTAATCAAGCTACATATACTCATGCAACCAATCATATACTCCTCATGATGCATTCCATAAAATCAACATCAAGTTCCTCATGACAGTATTACTACAACCATGATCAATCATTATGCAATGCAACAAGCACATGGAATGCAAGTGTAAGAGACACACATGCAACTGACATGTATTCATGACCAACATATTCACTGAATGAGAGTGCAACCACGCTCTGATACCACTCTAATACACCCTCTCCTAGGTCTACCAAAAGTAACCCTAACAATTGGGGTAAACATGAGGAGAGATTCTACTACAATCAGATTTGACCTCCTATGTCACCTTAAGGAAGTGGAATCAATGGAACATCACATACAATCATCCAAAATCATCAAAATAACCCTTAGGAGATAATTATGCCACTCAGACAGCCTATCCATGGGTCCCACTACTATTTTACATCTCTTAGGATACATTCACTCTCAAGCTATGGGCAAGGGAGCGACCAAAAACCCAAAGTCACTCTCACAAGCCTTCCTGCTAGTGACCGTGGACTAGAATTGTCGGTTCTGTGCGAACAACCCTAGGATTTGAGCTACATTTCTAGCCCAGAATCTTGGCCTCTACCCAAAACTTGTTGTAACTTATAGAATTAATTAAAAACATGAGAACAATGTTGATCAATCAAAAGTCACCCTTACAACTAAACCTGAGCATCCCCAACTGGGGCTCACATTCTATCAAATAGTTGGCATCAATGCAACTTACAAGTATAGGATACAAGGCAATGCATAAATGACTGAAAGAAATTATGAAACATAACCAAAAGGATCACCTCCTTCTCCATTGAACTACTACATCATCAATTAGGTCTTGCATTCATCCATTTAACAATTACAAGTAAATATATGAAATAACCATGACATCAACTAGTCATTCAACCATGCCTATAACCAACATAAAACCATATAAATATTAGAGATAAAACAACCATTAAATACACATATAAATAAGGTCAAAAGTAGGAGAACGTAGCTTTTATTAATCATAGGCAACTCCAACCAAGTCTGGAACTTCCACGTACCACCCGACCATAAACATTGTTGAACCAAATCTCTCTTTTAGCTAGTCACCGCAACACCGTATTCCAAGCATGAATTTGGGATCTCATAGAACAACCAATTCAAGAAAAACCAAGGGAATCTAGAGGTTAAACCACCTCCAGCCTCATCAAACCATGATCACACCAAAACGGTTCTCTAATCAGAACCAAACAAAAATTGTAATGCCATCAGGAATGCATCACTACACTTGAGTAATTTTCCATCTCCTTGTCTCTGAGGCTTTACTGCAATGCAAACCTGGATCACTAGGCCCTAAACCAAGACTTCTCCCTCAAGTTTTACCATGTATCCTGCCAAAACTAGTTAAGGGATTCCTAAGCCTTTGGGAATGAACCTTGAGACCACCTCTGCCTTGGATTCTTAAATCCATTCGACAATTCCAAAGCTCAAAGTATGAAATAACATCCCAACACACCATGACATCAAGAAAAAGGAAAGGCTAGGTTGAACACCACTGTCATAACCCACCAAAACCAATGCCATTGACAACAAGAGAATAATTCACCAACATGCAAAGGCATGCATATCCAAACTAGATAGGAAATCACACATGCAAAAAGGTTACCTACAATTATTCCTGTTGAAGTTGCTTGAATCCTTCTTTTCTTTCCTTGAACCTTGCTTTCTTTTCCTTTCCTTTCCTTGCTCCAAGCTAGAGTGCTCCAAGAAAACTCTAAGTGACCAAGAGTGTATGAGAGAGAGAGAGATAAAGAGAGAGAGAAAGAATAATGAGAGAATTCCAAACTTGAATTGAACAAGAGCTTACACTGACTATCCTCATAAGCCTTTTTATTAATGAGGCCTCTAATTTCTTCATTTTCCATTATTTTCCTTCAATTTCCTCCTCACATACAACTTGTGACCTTTTAACATCATTTTCTCCTAATTTCCTTTATTTTCATAATTAAATGTGCCAAAAATGCCTTTTTTTTCCTTTTAATTCCTTAGCCTTAGCCTTTGTCAATTTTCCTTAGCCAAAACACACATCGAGTGATGCCCACTAGGATATTTTTGCCCAAAATTCAACTTGGAATACGTGTCCCTTACCTGTGGTCTTATTTTTCCTTTATTTACTTTTGTTACCTAAAATTTTCACCAGGGTTGTTACAAATACCATGGGAAAACACCATGGTCAAATACCATAGCAAATACCATGGTCAAACATCATCCATATTGACCCTATCAAAAAAGGAATAGTACAAATCCTCATGCCCCAAGATTGGTTGCCCTCAAGCAATCCACAATTGTTTATGAGTATGGATGTCATAAGTAGTTCAGTACCAATACTAGGGTCACATATGAACCACTAAATCATGATAATATGCCACTATATCATGCAATAAAGGATACATTTCTCAATTCCTAGGTCCTAAATCAACCTCCACGTCCACTGCCCATCAGTATATCCACTACCATGTGAACTGACACTTGGATCTGAATCCAAAAACATTGACTCAACTTCCCATCAACAGATCCTTCTGGATCCTAATGCCACAATAACCCAACTTGACAACCCATGCACCATGGCCCTCTTTGTATTTTGTCCCTGGCTAAGAATATCATCCCAATAATCATCTCATCAATCAAGTAGCAAATGATTATCTCCCGCCAAACCATCTATTGACATGTGTTATGTGTGTAAATACTCACACAAGAAATAATCCCACCATGTTGATTTTGTGCTACTCTGACCCTAATTGGGATGCTTCTGAATTATTGGACCAATGCTCGGTCTTGTCCTACGTATAAAACCCATCTAGAAGGCTCCCATAAGTTCCATCTAGAAAAAAATGCCCCTTTTCCTCCAATTCATAGAGGTGGGTTGATAAAGCTATAAGCCTTATTGATGTATCTTTAAAGAGGGCTACTCTGTGACTCCAAAGTATATCCCTGTTGTTTCCTCGTGAGGGAATTGAGTCATTCCTCCATGCTAGACAACTTAGTTGCTAACTTGACACATATCCCTATGAGTAATTTTCCTATTTTCTTGTAAGACCATGCCTTAGACTATTTGGATTTCATGCTTCAACATCATAATATTTGTCTTGAAATGCTTAATCTTACCCTGAAAGTTCTCTACTAGAAATTTTGGTGCCCTATTGATGTCTATGTATCTGTCTACACCAAGTGACAAACTATCATAGCTCCATATCACGCTTTTAATTGCTCATCTTGATCTCTATGTTTGCCATGATCCCCCTTATGTTCATGCTCATCATGTTGGCTTACCACCACTGATTGCTCACTCATATTTCCTTGTATGTCTTCCCCCTCGCCTTCTCCACCTGTGAAGATAATCAGTTGTTTATCCTCTTCCTTTGTCAAACATGGATGCATTGGTGGACTGTTATCTACCCTTGGTTGCTCATATTGTTCATGGACATCGTCTTGGATATTTATGGACTCAATTGTACAAGAATCCACCTCATCAATGCCATTAGGAAGAGTCTCTTCCTCCCTTTCTCCACGTGCTTCTAAGATTATTATTGGTGTGTTTTGTATATCTCTTTGAATGATATCATGTTATGGGTAATCACATATACTTGACTACTCAGATCCGTTATAGGTGCTCTCCTGAAAATCAATGGACTCGACTACAATAGAGGAATCCTCATTTGAATGGTAGGAAAGAGTCTCCTCCTACTCTATTTCTATTATGAAATTTGAGCATGAGTGGTTAAGTGTGCAAGGTCCCTTGCATACAAATCATAGACCTTTCCTTAGTTCATCCTTGTTGTCTCCATAAATCTTTGTTAGTTCCTCCTTGGTCAACTCATTTCTAAGTAGTTTTATGTTCGGTTTGACCAACCCCTCAGCTAGTTCATAGGCAAAAGATGATACAATTACCTCCTTCCTCCAAATGGCCAACAATTTAAACCTTAGTTGTTTGTAGATGGCCTTACCTTCTCCTAATATTAGGGACATGATATTTTTCATGTTTGTTCTGACATAGTTTGGATGAAATGTTGTAATGTTGGTGCAGAAATATTGGAGCATTTGAAGGATTAAGTCATCACACTCTAGAGACAACATAAGTATACCAAATCTGAATTTCACAATGTGTTCTAAAATTTTTCACATTAGAGAAAAGGTAAGAAGGGTGATATTTTCCAATCCTTGGAGGGCATCTACCATCACCCCAAAAATCCTTCTCATGATTTCATCATTGTGGGGCTGTAGTGCTACTGTTAAGGATAAGATTTCACTGAGACAAGAGGCGACTGCGAGTCTAAACTTTTCACAAGAATGATACAAGAACCTAGGCTATATCAAAGCTAGCATGGATGGATTCAAGGCCCAAGTTGACCCTTTCCAATCAGATTGCTCTGTAAGGCACAAATCCATATATAATGTGTCCAACTATAGGAGGACATATTCTGAATTTGTACCATCAAATTTGGATCCAAGTTCAAAGAGACAATTGCTTTCCACACTTCCTTCTAGATATATTTTAATTGTTGAAGGATAACATGAACCTTCTGAGAGAAAGGCTTATGGTGCTGCTCTTGGTTTTTATCTATAAGGTGTTGACATTTTTTATCCACAAAAGTATTGTAGCCTCGAGAATCAACAAATGTATTACCATGTTAATTTCTATGACATTTCCAAAAGTAAAGTGATGAAATTATGTCTTGGAATTAGTGGATCTTAATACTTAGCCTTCCTTCTCTCTTCTCAACTTTCTTCAATAAAACCGATTTACCCCTTTGAGATATTGAACTATAATGGGCTTGAATTTTCCTACAACAAATGTAGAAATATTGTCTTCTAAATATAATAAACCCTTGGTTAATGATGTAACAATTAAAATCTTGGAGAAGTATTGAGCACATCAAAGTCCATCCAATTATTAACCCTTGTACTCTCCACTAAAAAAATGGTCATTTAATACGGTAATCGGGAATCCATAACAACAAATATTGCTTGACAATGCACAATATAAATTAAGTTCAACACCTGGAGGTGACTTTGAAAAGCCTTCAATTCAAAGTGAGTTGAACGACAAATCCCTCACAACCGCTATTTTGACCAAGTGAAGAGGGAACAATCTTCTACCTACTGATCTAGAACTCAACAATTACCTCATGTATCCTTATACACTTAATAAGCGACCAACCTTGCAAAATAAGGGTGCTATTGGTTTTATCTCCTAAGGCGGAAATGATGGAAAATACCATAAAATAGATTCTGTTATCATAAAACACCTCCATGCAACATCGAAATGGCCTCTCAGATCTGTCTTAGTTACAAATTATTATGGGGCCTTTCTCACCCATTTTTTGAATCCTATGTTGCTGTAAGTGAGGCCCACAACCTTCGAAATTCTGCCATAACAATCATGAGGCCTCTTGGCATAAGTCAACTCCTACACAACCTTGAATATACTCCAAGTCCTACAATCGTCTTGCTATAGACTGTGGCTTAAAGCCACGATGCCTATGATCACAGTCCCTCGGCCTTATACACCAACTGACCCTTAGACACTAGCCGACTCTTCTACTACATTCCTGTCACCTCTTATAGCAATGCACGACCACCAAGGTTTTAAGCCCCTAGCTGATCAACCATTTGTATTATGATGGATCAATAAGATGCGTTCGACCCATAGAATCACGGCTCCGATCTACCGCTTTAATTTTTTAACCACTTTGTAAATCGATAACCCTGCATTCAACAATAATTCAGAGTGGCTTTGATCTTGCTACTCTCAATGCCCAATCGTATGATCCTTGGTGTTCACTCGACCCCTCCACAAAATTGATGCGATCCCCTTTTTTTAATATATTGTATGGCCTACGCGTGAGGAGTTTGGCTTCCACACACCTGAAAATCACTGGATCAGCCCATTATATGACCCTATGTGGTTGTCTATGGATATACTACCTTCCAACACCTACATGCTTTTCATGTGACGGTCCATGGTCTTGGACTGGAAATCATTAGATCGGCCCACAACCTGGTGCATATCACTTCATCTAGCACACCCAATGTGTTCATCTACCTTGTGATCAACTGCCCATGTAATATCGGTCCCTCTGTGAAGTGAATAAAGTCTTAATGTGCCTGGTGGTCTCTATATGAATGCTGCCATAATTACATAAAGAGTTATACACCATTCAAAACATATAAATAGGGAAACTTTATTTTTTATGAGGGGATTAGAGTTTATGTTTTTCTATTGTATTCTTCCTCTACATCCCTCACAACCAGATCCCGATTACTGATTATAACAGAAAAATAATATGTCCATTCGACCCTCCAGTTTGGCGTGTAGGATGCTGATATCCTATGCATAGGAAAATGTCCTATCGGCGCATGGATTATGGCATACAAGTGGCTTCAGCATTGAGTTAGGCTGATTCTGAGTACCATCGAAGATGGAAAATGTCCATTAGGTTGAAAAGAAATCCCACGAAAACTACTACATAAAATTTCAATCCTACAAATAAAAATATCATCTAACAAGAACCTTCAGATTTAATCCTGCAAATAAAAAAATGATCTAACAAGAATCTTGAAGGTGGAAAGATGCATATC
>APFE030728708.1:0-10326 GCA_000404065.3 Pinus taeda
TCAAATCATCCATCTTAGCTTCCACGTCATTCATCTTAGCTTCTACACCTTTCTTTAAACAATCCATCTTAGATTATGTTCCTTTTTGTGCAAGTGACACTTGTTGAACTTGGTCTCGTAATTTTGATATATCATGTTGCATTTCTTCCTCTTCTTCATGAGTCATGCTAGAGCTTTCAGGTCGCCTACTAGGTGTTTCCATTTTCATTCTTCGGGGCATCAATTATTGATAATAATGCTTCACTATGCCCTTTGACTTCCTTCAAAATAAATTTTCAAACCAAGCTTAAGCAAACATTTTAAAAAATATACACACATTTTTTCACTTTGTAGGAGCTCAATATTGCCTTTGATGTATCTCTGTAATTTCAGATCATCTAGCTCTAAAATTGCAACCTGCGGTAGCCCTCTGTGTCCACTTTCCAATGCCACCAGTGTGACCCCAATTGGATTATCCAATGAAGAGTTATGCCAAATATCCCACAGTGCCCTGATTATAGACTAATTCAGTAGAGAGATCTTGTACGACGTTCCACGAGTCACTGTTTCGACTTCTGGCTCTAAAAAATATATAAAAGAAACTACAGTCCGTCCTCTTTTTTCACTTTTTTATGAAATTTCAATCCAATGCTCAGAGAAAAAGTTATGATGATTTTCCCCAGGTCACCTGTTTGGAATGTAGTTCAGGAGTCTGCAAAAAGACCAACTTCCTCAGATCATATCTCCGCAATTATTGCGAAAAATGCTCTGAAATTCGGACCCGAGATTTAGCACAATGTCTTCTCAAACGGGTTTTTTTCAACTTCTGAAATGTCGCAGAAAACACATTATAGCGAAAATGCCACGATGACCTGTTTGGAGCAGCGAAACCCTAGAATCCAAAGCTCTGATACCAAATGTTATGAAACCAGCTCAAGAAAAGATAGAAAAGATATATCAACGACTTAGAATTCAGCCTCTTCGAGGGGGAAACCTCCTTTACATTACATAAATGAACAATTCTTGGATGATACAAATGAAAAGACCTCCTTTTTATATATAGGAGTCTAAGGGGTCATAACATAATCAGAGCCTACATAACAATAATAATGTAAGGGCACAATAATAACAATAGTGGGCTTCTATGGGGCACAAAAATATTAATAAGGGGTACAAATACAATAGTAATGGGGTAATCACTAGTATTATGGCGACCCAACAACGATCATGATCTTCAACTAAAACAAACACTAAATGAGAATTATATTCCTAAATATGTGGTCAAGCTAGAAGATCTCTATGATATCAAATATAGATTAAAAAAGGTCACTAAACAAATACAAAATTGTTTTTTCTTGGAATTATGAAGACTTCAGAACTTATGATACTTCTATCATTCAACACAAAATTCCAATTATTTCTGATGAGAAACCTGTATGACAAAAGTTAAGGAAAATTCACCCAAATCTGGAAAGTCAAATCAAAGCAGAGTTGAATAAAATTCTGAAAGCTAAAATAATTTTCACAGTCAAACATTCTAAATGGGTTTCAAACTTGCTACCTGTAAAGAAAAAGAATGGTGATATTAGGATTTGCATAGACTTTAGAAATATCAATAAGGCATGTCAAAAAGATAATTTCCCATTACCAACAATGCAATAGATACTTCAACCAGTAGCTGGTTCAGAGTTAATGTCCTTTCTTGATGGTTTTTCAGGATACAATCAAATACTGGTGCATCTAGATGATGTACTAAAAGCTACATTCAGAACTAAATGGGGAACATATGCTTATGAAAAAATGCCTTATGGTTTGATAAATGCTGGAGCTACTTTCCAACGAGCCATGGATATAGCCTTCAAAGGTTTGATCAATAGGTCAGTTGTTGTTTTTTTTTGTAGGGTTAGGCATTCTTCATTCCGGATAATAGCAAAATTTACATCATACTAGAGTTCAGGTGGCAGGTCTACCAGAAGGAAACCAGACCACCACCTTTCGGCCTTGAAACCTGACCAAAATTTAAAAATATTAATTTCCTTCTTCCTGTCATAACCAGAGTTTCACCTATTTAAATCTAGGCTAACGACATTACTATAACTCAATGCCCAGATACAGATCAAATTCATCAACAAAATAAACAAGGAGACACAACACAGCTAATCTTCGTCTGAAAGATTCACCGGGGTGGGCTTAGGAGTGCTAGCACCCAACTTTAGGAATTTCTGCTCTACGGCCCATTTGAGTTCCAACACCAATTGTTCCATGTCCTTTAGCAGCAGATGATTCCTGGCTGCCTAGACTTGGACAGCTGCGATCTCTTTCAAGAGAGTGTTTTTTATGCTGGCTGATTCTTTCGTCAGTTGACGTTTAAGGATATCCTCGGCCTGTTTTCACTCTTCATCCTCCTCTTCTCGAACAGCCTAGTTAACTTCCATAGCCCGACCAACCACGTGCTTCATGATCCAGTAGAATTGGAGTGTTTTATTGAACAACGTGTTCCTGCCTCTTGTGGTGTTGGGGTCCATGATCACTTCCCAGTCTTTGCGGGGGATCTCTTGGTTCACGCTAATTTCCCTCAGCTCACGTTCCCAACCATGGATTAGAGAACGGACCTCAGGAGAAATTCCAATCAAGTAACCATCGATCAGGTGAAGAAGCATTTTAGATTCGGGCTTCCTGCCCCTTTTAGTCAAGTGACTATTGGTGCCATCTTCCCTTTTCTTAGTAGAATTGGTCTTCCTTGGTGCCATCTTACCACGGACCTGAGGTTTGGGAATTGAGGAAGCTTTACGACCTGTCACAGTAGAAAACCACAAGTTAGTGCGATAGTGATAGAAAAAATTCGAGGCTTGTTCATTAGACACGACATGCACAACATGGGTGGACACTTGGGTTCTTATAGCAACACCATTCCAGGCACGTCTAAAGAACCACCACCTATTTGCTGAAGCCCAGAGAAACCCCCAAATAGCAAAGTGGTGAGACCCATTAGTCTTAGCCAGCAAAAGAGAAGAGCAGTCGTGGTTGAGACCACAGAAGAGGACCAGGGAGTAGGAAAGGCCAGAGGTGTGAGGGCTCTCCTGGAGCGCGGAAAGACCCGACCAAGCCCCCCATGCATCCTGACATGCAAAACAAGCCACAGGACTAGCATGAAGCAAATCTTTCTCATCTCAGAAGGAGGATAGGAGGAACAAAATAAATTCCGGAGAGCCATTTTTGTCTCTGCAACTGGGGTTCTGCGTGCTAGGGCAGAGAAATTCTTGCCAGGCAAAGAGAATGGAGAAGTGAGCTATCATAATGTCTGAAGGACAGATATGATATGAAACATACCACCTTTTCTTGCCGAAGTCGAAGAGGAGGGTTGGTCGCAGGGTCGAGTAGGCACCGTTCTGCTTTTTTTCATCTTTCTTGCTAGACTGAATGATCCTACCTCCGGTATCCTTAGCCTTATTAACGTGTTGTCCTGTCAACTGGGCCTCCACTTGGCCGATTAATTTTCTGGCCTCCACATGGCCATTTATTTTTCCGTCAGGTGTTCTGGCCTCCCTATCTCAGGAAGCGGCTTGACTTAATCTACCCACTTTATGCGTCATAATTACCACATCCTCCTGGCTGCTCTTGCCGTAGCTTTCCTGTACTCCTGCTGCAATCTGTCGTCCTGCCTCTGTCCATTAACTTGAAATCTGGAGCTAGTTACAGATCCTTCCTTAATGACTTCTCAGTTCGCACGTCTTCTCTGTCCTTTCGACCAATCCTGCCATGCCCCGTCACCTCCCTGATTTGATTATTCCTTTCTCTTCTGACTGTTCCCAGGGATATGTTGTCCATCCCTAACTGTTTCTGATTTTCTTCGCCTCCGCTGCGTGCTGCCTGATCCTGACCATTCATCTCTATCATGCCTTCACCACCTTTATCGACATCAAGCAATAGCTGAAGTATAGAGTTCTCCTCCAAGTGTAGATGAGGCAGACCTTCGCTGTAGATTTCTTTTCCCCGATTTCGGCAGCCCCAATTCGAAAGCCAATTCACTGGCTTGTTACCTGCACGCCTGGTGTGATTCGGGAGGAGGTAGTCAATTCTGGGTAGGAGCTTCCCAATTTCACCGACGAGCCAAGTAGTTCTCCAGCTTTTGCTAATTTTTTCTGCTAGTTGTTGCTGCTGGAGCTTCCTAACCATGCCAATTACTAGCTTCGAGTCACCCTCTATTTGGAGCCGCTTGATATTGACCCGAAGAGCAATTTCCAGGCCTCATTTCAGGGCGTGCAGCTCGGCTTCACTGTTTGAGGCTTCCCCGCAGTCCATCGCGGAGGTTCTTAGAGTGTTGTCCTCAGCGTCTTTGAAGATGCCCCCAATGCCAGCCTCTCCTGGGTTGTGTTTAGCAGCACCGTCGAAATTTAGCTTTATGAATCCTTCTGGGGGGTGTCGGTACTGGTTGCTTGCAGCCACTTCTTTGGTCTGTTCTGTTTGTGAAATGCCCCTATTAACCATACTTGGCTGACCTCTAGTCTTTTCAGGATTTCCGCTTCCATTTTCGATGCCTTCCAGTCTTCGTCCTTCCAGCTTCCTGTTAGGATTGTTTCCCGAATGTTTCTAGAGGTTTGTTGCCAGATTGCAGCGGGGTTCGGGTTTCTGCATTGAAAATTGTCCCGTTCCGAGCCTTCCATATATTCCAGAGGAGGAACCCGGCGAAAAGGAGCCATGCACGATTTACCACTGGATTTTGGTAAGGATTTCTCGGCCAATTGACTATGGTGCTTACGATGTTTTGATGATTTCTGTGATGGCGCTCAAACAGTTTGTGGTGGCTTTCCCACAGGGAGATGCTAAGGGAGCAGCGGTTCATCAAATGTTCCATGGTTTCCTCTTGGGAGATGCAGAGGGCGCAACGGGATGGGCCTTGGCTTCCCTTCCTCAGAATCTGGTCCCAGGTAAGTGCTCTGCCATGGAGAATGGTCCAAATGAAGAATGAGACTTTAGGCCAGTGCTTGGTTTTCCAAAGGTTTTTCCATTGATTTGATTCTGGTTGATGGATTTGATTGATTTTGAGGTAGTAGGCTTCTGCTAATGAGAAATTTCCTTGAATGCGTTTTCCCCACCTAAGAATGTCCAACCCTATTTTCCTGACTATTTTCCGAGATGCCATCTCTGTGTGATATTCTTGCCATTTGTCGGTTTCTGGTGCTCCTTCCTAGTCCTCCTTTCGTTTCCAATTGCGCCAGTAACCTTCCTCATCTGGCTTCCAGAATTGGCCAACAGTTGAAGCCCCAATCTGGGATGAGAAGGCAAGAATGGCGTGAAGGTTGTATTTTTGAATGAGGCGTTCACGTTGCTGCCAAGATTCCTCCCAGAATCTGGATTTGTCTCCTGCTCAAATTTCCAAAAAACTGTGATCCCTTATCAGGTCTTTGCTACCTCTCGCCAGGTTCCAAATTGCAGAACCTCTAGTCTCTATCGTGCTTCTCAATTTTTCTTTGGTTTCCCCTGCCGCGTCGTATTTTATTTCCCATAGCATCTTCCACAAGTCAGGGCCACCCTGAAGCCACCTCCACCATAGCTTCATACCCATGACTTGGTTGAGGACGAAGGGGTCTCGAAGCCCTAAACTGCCATCTTTGGTGAGCCGGCTGAGCCCTTCCCAAGAGATTAGGGCCCACTTTTTGGTTTTTCTGGTCCCCTGCCAGAGGAAGTTCTTGAACAGGGAGACCAACTTTTGGCTTGTAGTCTTAGGGATAGCTTGGCAAGAGAGCTAATAGTTAGGGATGGCCTGCAAAACTTCTTTTAGTAAGATTACCCAACTTGGAGCATTCAACGAGCGATGGGTCCAATTCTCCATTATGTTGCGGATTTTTTTTATAAGAAGATCCCATTTGGCCGACCTGAATTGATGCTCGTGCAGCATAATTCCTAGGTATTTTGATGGGAAGGTTCCCCTGTTGAAGCCTAGAGTGCGTGCCAGGAATCTTTGGCCAGCCAGTGGGGTGTTGAAGAAAAATACTTCCGATTTATCCTTGTATATCTCCATTCCAGAGGCTTTGCTGAATTGTGATAAGGATTTGGTAATTCTTTGGGCCTCTTTCAGAGTGGCTTGACCATATAGCATCACATTGTCTACGAATTACTGGTGCGCGACCGAGATATCGTCCCCACAAATTCGAAGGCCTTTTATCTTCTTCCTGGAGACTTGAGCTTTTACCAATCTGCCTAGGCCTTCTGCAGCTAGGATAAAGAGGAAGGGTGACAGGGGGTCTCCCTGCCTTAGCCCACGGGAGGGAGTGAAGGCTTTAGAGGGGGAGCCATTTAACAGGATTGACATGAATGGGGAACCAACCATAGACATGATCCAATTTATCCATCTTTGGTGAAATCCATATGCTCTATGGATGCCTGCCAGATATTTCCAGCTAAGCTGGTTGAATGCCTTGGCCAGGTCTAGTTTGATGAGCATGCCTGGGGCACGGGAGCTTTTCAGGGAGTGGATCACTTCCTGGGCCACTATGATTCCATCGGTGATCTGTCGTCCATTGACAAAGCCTGTTTTCTCCGGATTAATGAGATCCGGTAGGATCGGCTTGAGCCTATTAACCATAATAGTTGCAAGGATTTTGTAGACAACATTACATAGGGAAATGGGCCTGAAACCCTGTGGTTCATCCGAGCAGCCATTCTTTGGGATTAGAGTGAGGAAGGTGGGGTTCAATCCCTAGTGCATGCGCTTAGAGCACCTGGATTCCTCCACAAGATCTAGCAGATCATTCCCCATGAAGCTCCAAGTCACCTGGTAGAATTCAATGGTGAAGCTGTTGGGGCCCGGGGCCTTATTTTTTGACATTTTGTTGATTGTCTCTTCAAGTTCCTCCTTGGTGATTACCGTAATAAGGGTCAGGTTTTGATCTCTGGAGACTATTAGAGTCGGTCTAGTTATCCCTCCGTCAGAGATCAAAGCTCTTTTTGCATCTCATGTTTAGGTGTCCCATCAGTTTCGATCAGTTGCATTTCGTTAGGAATGCTATAACTCTAACGGAATGCTTTGTGTCACTCATTCCCCTCATGCTTGGCACTGCTAGCTCAGGTCTATTCATAAAAACAAAGCTTCAAAGGTCATTTACAGTCATGTTTTAAATTTTTAGGTCTTAGGTCTAGGGTTGAGTCAATTTTGTTTTGGAAAGTCTAAGAAGACTAGCAGGCCAGAGGGATGTCTTTGATAGATGGTTACCGCAATAATTTTCATCATTATACAAATAAAATTAGGACTTCTCTTCAAAACTCTGTTTTGAAGATAAGTCGTCATCTCATTTTTGTAATAAATTTTCAAAAATTTCAGTTCTTGAATTTTCCAAGCAGAGCCTTGGTCTCCTTTTCCAGATCATATCACAACCATCCCTGCAAAAAAATCAACAAAGGAAATTAGTCCAAACCTTAGCAAATTATAAAAAATCAAAAAAACAGTGTCTATTTAAAGACCAAAAGTGAAAAGTGCCAAACCTTACAAAGTGGGTTTTTGAATCAATTTAATTCAAATGAGATATTTTGTTTGCTTATAAATAGGGACAACAAGTTCATTTGCACCCAAATTCCAAAAACAACATCGTGCCTAAGCATTTGAAGGCCAAAACCGCGAATTGCATGCTGGTGGACAGTGTTGAAGGGTGCACTATGCATTGAAGTTGTGCGCTACGCACCGGGCAGTGCGCTACGCATTGGGCGAGCATGGCCTTTGTAAAAATACACAGGCGCTATGCATCAGGCTATGCGCTACGCACTGGGATAGCGCGCTACGCACTCAGTCCAGCACAGAGTTTGTTTATATTTATGCGCCCAGATCGTGTCTAATCGCCTTCAAAGATGCAAGTAGGTGTTCTATAACTGATTCAATCAATTTGATATTGTTTATAGTGTGTTTGAAGAGAGGAGGTGATGTGTTGGGTGTAAGAAATCGAATGAAAACCTAGGTCCCTATCAAAATCCTTTTTAAGGGTATTAAAGGACATATGGGTAATTGGTGAAGATTTTTCTGCCTTTCCTTGGTGAAACATAGCTCCACGCCCATTTGAAAGTTTTGAGCCAACAACACTTCATACCCTTGTCCACTTGTCAAACTGTCCTTGTGACTGTTTCATGCCCAAATACACCAAACAGAATGTCCATTATGGCATAAGTCTTATGATGTTTTGGTTGGCTTTTTGAGTATGTATTGAAATTTTGATTTCACCACACCTACAACATACATAATGTAGACCTCCTATTGCAGTTATTGTGTTTTCAAAGCCATGTCAAACACAGAGTTAGTGTATGAGCAGGAAAATGACAGTGATTCCGCAACAGAGGGAAATGTGCTACAAAGGCCTCGCAGAGGTGGCAAAGGTGGTAAACATCTTAGAGAAGAGCCCACTTCTATGGTACAATTACAGGCTTGCCCACTTGCCATGGATTGTTTTCGCCATTAGTCATGCTATCATTTTTGTGAGCTAATTTCACAATTTCAGCATCATCGTGAATTAGCTCGCTTGCTTGTTCTCCATTTACATGATGGCTATGTAAACCTCGCTGGCGTTAATTTCATTTTTGTCACCAGAGACTATTGCAGAGGCCACTGGGATACCGAATATCGGGGAGAAATGGAATAAGCGTCAGCAGCTAGAGAAATCATATTATGAGCCATATATTAAACCTGGGTATATGAGGCACTTGAGCAGATTTTTTCCTTTCCATTACCCGAATGATCGGTTTGCACCTTTGATGAAACTCATCATTCGGTATTTCAGTTGTGAGGGCAGATTCTCGCGTCTTTATGTGTACCATGTCCGTTTGTTGATGCATTTCACAAGGGTATTCTGATGAACATTCCATACTTTATGTTTCGCAACATAGAGATGATGTGAATTTGAAACTACTTGAAAAAGGTTTGCAAGGTATTCAATTCAGTATTAAACATGTTTAAAACATTCCCATGTCTTGCAGTAAAGAAACAAATGAAGTTTTCAGCTGTTCATGATCCATTCAAGCATTGCAGAAATATTTCCTTTTACTATTTAACACATCAAAACGAATTTATTCTACAAACTAAATCAACCACAGATGCAAAATAAGTTGATGAAGCAGTTCACCCCTCCTGGGCTACATCTACTGGGTCCAAGGCTCCCAAATGGGTCAGCCCTCATTTTGATTAAATTCTCAAAATAAAATTACAGCTGAATAGAAGTCTCTATAGGTAAAATATACTACAAAATTGGATTTAGAACACATGAATCCTTCAGGATTGACTGCTGGTTCACCTCCAATGGATACTTGCAACCTGAAACAGTTCTCACAATACTGGGCCCTCGTGGCTCCTAGAACTTACACGGCTCCAAAACCTATGTAAATGACCTCTGATGGCTGAACAACCTGTGCCCATGGCTTCAGAACGTCCGAAATACCAAAAATCAAAAAAAAATTCGTCCAAAACCACCTTTCCTAGCCAAAGTTATGGCCATTTGATGAAAACTGCCAGTTTCCCCTAAAAAGACTCCAGCTAACTTTAGTGGAGCTCCGCCAATTATGGCGGGACCGCCAAATTTGGCACTCCGCCAAAAATTCAGCCAACCATAACTGCAGTTAACTCCCCGAAAAATACTGCATGTGACCACGTGGAGGTTTTCATCGGATTTCGTGCCCGGCGGTTTGGGTTTGGCCCTTAGTTCCTGGGCACGGTCATATGGAGGCGGGGCTGGCCCTTAGGGGCTAGCCCCCTTCTTTCCCGCCCATAACAAAATTCAAACCTTAATTAAATAATCTTCCGTTAATCTCTCAAACGCATGGCTTGTGGTGCGTTGCTAAAGCTTGGGCTTTGTTGGACGGAGGTCGTGGGTTCAAACCACGAATGACCAAAAAGTTTTGACATACGCCCAAAGATGCTTACGTCAGCCGATGTCACCCTGGGCCACGTGGCGGCCTCCGGGCCTGCCACGAGGTAGCTTTTGATTGCCTGCCAGAAAGAAGATTCCTTGGAATATTCTCAGGAATATTCTCCAAAATATTCTATGGAATATTCTTTTTTTAATTTTTTTTTGAAAATTCAAATTTTAAGGGTCATTGGGCGATTTTGTTTTTGCCATAACTTTCACATACGGCGACCATTTTTCAAAATGTTTACGGTGCCGGAATCGGGAGGACGAGCTCTATCTGGTCTTTCAGGTTCGAGCCAATTTTGAGCACTTTAAATTTTGAGCATTTTTCGACACTTGGGACATGAGCCCCTGATCACGCCTCCCCATTGGGAAGCTTTTGGACCCCAAAATCCTTCAACTACCTGTTAAAGAGGTGAGGGTACAGCGCCCTCACTCTGTCCACCTCCATCCACTTTTCCTT
>APFE030728710.1:2788-40035 GCA_000404065.3 Pinus taeda
AATACAATACCCATTCTATCCATTTCACAATAATATCACTGTAAAAAATTGATTTGTATACCACTTTGTCTTCAAAAATCTTCAAGTATGTAGGCTCTCAATATACCTTCATATACTGTTGTTTAGTGCAAGAAAAATCTGAGAATGATGGTTCTATTGATTCTAGTTGCTGATGAGTTCCACCACTTGTTCTCTGCGATAATCTGGAAAAGTCCTTATGTTTGGGAAAACTTCTATCTGCAGGTGGCTTCACCGAGCCAATTCTGAAACCATGTTGTTGAGAAAATAGCTTGCAACACAACTTAAAAAGTTACGTTCAACCTGAAGGACAAGCCCGTATACCTAAGGACCACACTGAGGACCTTCAACATTTTTTTTTTAAAGTAATAAATTCTACGAAAGCCCTTCATAAAGTAATAAACTCTAGGAGAGCCCATCAGAAGGAACAGAGGACGCATCACAGAGGACCAAAACACTTAAGCGGAAACTTCAACACATTAAGCCAACAAGGCTAATAAAAGAGCACCAAATACGCGGAGAGTTCAACTTGGCTACTACAGCACTTATTATTCCCACCGTTCTCTTTCGAGCAATAACTGTTGTACATCCACATATATTGAGATCTGTTTTCAAAAGTCTTATCATCCAATGACCTCTCAAATCATGAAGAGGCTATCGTTATATCATGCCATTATTATGATAAAGAATTGAGAGGAATAAAATCTCAATCACGCCCTTGTCCTCATAACGAGATTTTGATTTTTTTGTGGATTACATTTTCACTGCCTTATCTCAATTTTCTGTGGATTACATCCTCGCCACCTTAGTCTGTTTTCAGCTGCACATTTTACAAATAGTTTCTTCTGCCTAACTTCTTATCAACTTCCTATTCCCAAATTTGGTTGTATTTTGCCCCTCCGAGGGAACCAAAGAAAGTAGAGATATCGAGGGCCGGACAGTAGTTTTTAAACAGAACTATCTAACAGGAAAATTCACCGAGGATTTATCTAGTGATCATTGTGGAAGCGTGGACAATGAAGGGAATGCTTTGTATAACCTCTGCACCGATCCAACCACCGCTTTCTTTTGGGATATCCTGCACCCCACGCAGGAACCATGACATACACTGATGACCAGCTATGCATCCAACGGCTTACTTTCGAGAACCAGTGGTCGATACCATGCTCAGCAGCACGGCGTTAACCAGCGTTTCAATAATTTTAAACAGTGCTTTAATGTCAAACTCCAGCGTTCTAAATATGCCCCTCAATACGCAGTTTCAAAACATGACATATCGTCTCAAACAACGTTTTTAATACAGCCAGGAGAAATGGCCTGCAACCTTTGGATAGAAAATGAAAGTGCCTTCAAAGCAACAGAGGAGCATATGATGCAAGGCTATGCACAGGGTATCTGTAGATACGAAAAATTAAAGAATTTAATTGCATCCGATAGAGGCACCTGCGAAGATGGAGCTACAACACAGATTTCATACACTTTGGCAAAATGTCTTGGAATATGAGAGCAGTTTCGTTGATTTATTTTATCATCTACTTCTACGATGGCACTAATTCTGATGTTGTCAATGGTGCTTTCGAAGCTTTCTCTCAAGCATGGGGTTTCATGGACATTGTTGACAATTCGGACCCAGATGAGGTCCCCGAGACCAATTTAGTGAGTCTCGCAGCCGACAAAGAGTTTGACACCCTCGACAAAAATTTGGAAAAACCACCCTTTTAATACAACAATTCTTGAGTATGCACAAACAGGAATTTGATGATTCAAAGGCGTTTGATTGAGTACTGGGTTGCTATGAAAGTGAGAAGAAACAACGACTGCATTTCCTATTGAGAAGCATGCCATTAGCTACAATGAAACTCAGCAGAAACGACCAATGAATGTGTGGATAGGTTCAGAGAAAAGTCGTTTGGTATGCGCATATAGCGTTTTCATAAAAAATGTCAGGCAGCGTTACCAAATACCAAAACAGACAGCGTTGTTAGCAGCGTTTCCTTCAGGCGTTCAACGTTTTCATGTCAGAATTCAACAGGCAGGCCAGCACATCGAAGGACGACAGCGCTGGGTTGGACGTTTCGCATTCCCGTGTGGACCCGTTCAAAGAAGCGTTGGATGAGAATCGCCCCTCTCACTGCAACTCGGATTTTACATGAGAATAGAGCGTCGGTATGGCAGAAAGACATGTCAGACCATCTTGGACAGCGCTTGCGCTTGCAGTTTCAGGCAGAGGAATGTGGCAGAAATAAATTGCACAAAAAGACCATAAGACAAATGGCTCACATTAATTTGGCAGGGCAGGAATACGCCCGCTCTGATACCATGTTAAACAGACATGGTGAGGGAGAACAATAGGAAAGATAAAGCATGCGATACAATTTTTATTCACAAAAGATGTACATTTATAGTACAATATGGTGACCGTTGGGATTCACATCCCAAGGTCTCTTGGACTGCTTTGTCCATTCGGCTTCCACGCTAACCGTTTAGGATTAGGTGTCCAACAAATCCTCATAGAGTTATCTCTAAATGGTGATTTATATTGATTTTGAACTAAACAAGAAGAAAAAACAACTTAAATGGTTAATAAACTAGTTAGTATCTAAATCAAGACTAAATCTTCAATGTTATTTCTAAATCCACTATTTTCTTCTCATTTTCCAATTTGAGAAGGATTGTGACCTTGAATCCTTATTATCATAGGTATTGTACAGAATTGGAAATACTTAGTTTTGAGTAAAAATGTTTCCACTACAAAAAAATATGTAAAAATGTGTGTGAATGTTACAAATTATATTATAAAATGGAAATAAGACAAATAAAAAAACAATGTAATTCAAGAAATAAAGAAAGAAAATATACAATAGTAGTATAAATGATGAAATTACACAAGTTAATATACTCTCCATTGTCATTACCCTGATTATCTTCATTGGTTTCAATGAGTACAATGTTTTTCTCAACAATATGTTTTGATCTAGTGTCATGTCTTAATACAAATGATCAATGCCTATCCAACACATATGGTTTAAAAAACTCCTAGCTGGAGTTTTTTGGGAAAACATAAGGCTTCGTAGCTTCATGCCGCGTCTTTCCAGACTTGATATATATTATCCCACTATTGTGATCTTCCTTTACATTATTACGATCAAAGGTGTCCCACCACTTACACCTAAAAATAAAACATTAGAATGAAGAGAATTCCATTTTAAGGATCTCTTGTATCTTTCCAATGTAACCTAATTTCCCCTACATTAGGTTTTGATCATGGTGGCTAACATGACTACATTGTTTGAACTCGAATTCTACTACACAATGTAGTGTCAGAAATCCATCATCGAAAACCTTTTGTGCAAAAATGATGTCCATATGCCCACATAGATGGGAACATATGCACCTATAAAAAAAGTGAAAAAAACATAGTGTCATGTGTCTAATAACCCAAAAATAATTAAAAATATATAATATATATATATATATTAGAATTCAAAGGGGTAGTATGAAGTTAAAACTATATATAAAGGGATTATAATTATCAAATTGTTGCATCCAATCCCTATGTTTAGCACATCTTGTTTAACACACGTGAAATGACGAGATGCATCATATTTCTTTCTAAATTTATCAGTAACCCAACTGTTAGGGCATTCCATTGGCATATTCTATTTTAAATGATTAGGATAAGGAACACTTATACCATTCAACTATTTGAATTCTTTCCTATCACTGTCCCATTTCCTCTTCTATTTGTACAATGTGACCCATGCTTGTGTCACTTCCATACTGTAAATAATAATTTTTTTTATGGCCTCAATTTATGAATCCATTAATGAAATAAACCCAACATATATAGTATGTATGAGACCAAAATATGAAGTAACAGGAAATTTACCACAATAGTTACTATGTACTAATTTGACAAATGATAAGCCTACACTTACTCTTTATCATGCCCCTCTTTCGATTTCTTTCGAGAATCTCAGGTTCTCTTCTGTATTCATCCTTTCATTGCCCCAAATATTTTCCCCTGGTCTATCATCGATCTTATTGATGTACTCACTAGCATAATAGAAACACTCATACAATATATGCCCCTCTACCATAGACCCCTCGAGTTTTTCCCTTTGTCGAACAAAACCTTTCAATTTATTCATGTACCTCTGTAAGAAGAACATCCAACAATAAGAAATGACCCTAAATAATTAAACTTCATCTATTAGGTGAATTAGAATATGAACCTACAAGTCCATGAAACTCATATGCAGTTCCTTCTCAAACATGTGAACAATCTCAACTATATCTTGGTGTCGCGTTGGAATGATAGCCATATGAATCTCCTTTAATGTTATTTAATATACAATTGTACATAATTTAGATATGGCACATCCTATGTCTTACGAGAAGTCATGGTCCACACACCCACACATGAGCATAGGATAATGACACTTCACAATAAATAGTACATTACACAAAAATTATTTATAAATATCCCATCGAAAAAAAAAAAAAAAATCATGTTTTTGGCATACATACTCTTAGAAGGTTCAAATGGTCATTCAATTTCAACCTGACAAATAAGTTTCCATAGTGAAGTAGCACCATAGTGAAGACCCATATAAAGAATGCACCCTCACACTCATTATAACTTTCTTTTATAAAGAAGGATCATCTTTATTTCAAATCCATAGGACATAACCTTCTTTGAAAGACCAAGAGGGACCAAACTCTCCTCTAGTTTCTTGTCTTGGCCAATGTTTCTTTTTAGTTTTTTAAGAAATAATATCTCTCCTAACAGTCGATGTGTAACTTTTTTTCGATTATAGGTGCCTCTATAAAGAACATGAAACATTTTAAAATATATGCATGGGATCTAGTAAGTGGGTAATATTAAGATGTTCCCAATATGGGAGCTCATAAAGGATATACTTCTTTTTCATGCCAATTGGAAATTTCTCAAGATAGGTGTTAAAGAATTATGGATCATTGAACATAGGATCCCAATTTGATTCAAACATTTCTGCAAACAGCTTCCCCTTATCTCTCTCATATGCTCTAAGCCATTTAAGTGATGTCATTATTCCAGGCCTTTGGGTTCTCTTTGGTTTACCATTCAAAGTGGATGTTACTCTTATGTAAGGGTTTTCCTCTAGGAGGAGTACCCTATAGAAGGACACTGACTTTCCTAAGTTCTTCAACCACTTATCCTTTAGAGAAGGTCCACAGTATTTACTTCCATGATACCATTTTGTTAAAATATGTATGAAATTATTGTATACAGGGACACCACATTAGTGACCATGAAGATAAGAACAATTGCAGAAAATTAAATTAATATGCATATCAATATTGTTACATACAGAAATATATTAATAAAACTGTAACTTAATAGAGAAAACTCTAAGTCTAGAGAATCATGTATGGTGTAAGAACATATGGCATACAATGCAAAACTCCTCTCCATTTTAATGGTTCTTGATAAATCATACACATGTATCACTTCCAATAATTCCTTTAGTTCATCTACCAATTGTTGTAAGTAGACATCAATATTGTTCGCTTGTCTTGTACAAAAGACTATTAGAGCCAACATAATATGTTCATTCTTCATGGAAAACCATGGGGAATATTGTTATTGATCAATACTACCTAAAAAATAGAATATTTGGTGTTTTGGAGGGAATATGGGTTGACACCATCCATGTTTATGCTGATTAATAGAATTTTTACTTCATCCTTGAATTTTTCAGGCCATGTGTCCTCTATATGATTCATGGCTATTCAATTTGTTTGGATTCACACAACTCCTAACAAACTTCTATGTGAGGCATGTCATCCATGCAACATAGCTAATTATTTGCAATGAAAGAGCCTTTGAATACTTAGGATTATAGGAATGTGCCTCAATATCTTATGAGGAGGACCATGTGATTTACCCTTTTTTTTAATTACAATACCTTTCATGCCCACATTTGAGACATATATCTTTGTCTCCGCATTCACCTCTATATATAATATAATCATTCAAACATGCATGATATGATATGTACTCAACACTCAATATTTTGAACAATTTCTTTTCCTCTTCACAACTACCTTGTAAGACATTATCACTCAGAAGAACCTTATTTTTTAATAACCTATGGTTGGTGGGGAATATAATTGTACAATGCTAATATTTAATGTTTGTAAAATCAACCATTTTTCACGTTGATTGTGTGACACTACTTCTCAAAATATAAAGGACATGATCGATCATGTAAGTGAATTACATAAATATTGCCGAGAAACATGTATTAAACATGCTGAAATTTTCTTTCAAGTTTTATGGAAACATCATTGTCCCCGACTGAGTAGACTTTGACTTGCTGCTAGGTCCAAAGAGAGTGGTGGTGGAAGCATATTTCATGATTTTGAATAAGGTATCATTGATGAGCATCATCCCCTAGCTCATTGTTTTAGAATGCATCTAAAAACATTTCATCCATGACAGTCGTATCCTGTAAGTAATCATCCATACCAACATATATTTGATTTCATCCATTAACAACTTGTGATGAATAATTGTTATTGTTGTTGTCATTCCCAATTGGTGAATCTGGATGTAGTGGGAATTGAATAGCTGGTTAATTCAACCATTCTTTGTATGCTTCCTCTCCGAGTCTTACTCTTAATGCAACCTTCACTCGATTTGATATTGTATTAGAGTGCATCGGAATATGGTAGGTGGGTATCTCATCATCACTAGAATCCTAGTTTGAAAAAATATTGAATGTCAATAATACAATATAAATTATATAAGTAAGAATTCCAATGTAACCGGTTTCTTGAAATTACATTTTACCAAAAAATTATCACCATGTTGATCCAAGATTGTGGCTAGAAAATTTCGTGTTCAAATTAGCAAGGTGAAGAGGCTATCAATTTTCATCTACCAACTACTTGTGATATGTTTCTCCTTATGAGAGATTCTAAGGTTTTTGAAATGCACGAATTCTTTTGCATATGAACTCAATTCTGAGTCAAGATCCTATAAAGTTGGATACATTTTTATTCAAATTAACATGGATTAAAAAAATCAATTAGATAATCAAAATATAAATAAAATATGAACTTACTAGAGATGGAAAGGGAGAACTCCATGAAGGACTTTGATTGGAAATATGGAACAAGATGGTATTTGTACAATTTTCCATTTGATCTTATTGAAATTTTGCATGCATATCTAAAATTGATCTCGAGAACCACATCACCACAATCTAATTTTAATTTTTTTTCAAACCATTTTTCAAGAATAAGGCGACTTTATGCAGAAAATGTACACCATGAATTACTGTAATTCATGTGGATGCATGTTGAAGGATAATTTGATATTAATATGCCATTTTATGTGAAAATAAAATTTTAGATAGCTTTTAAACCCGACTGGTCCAAATATCAAAACAAAGTTTACCAATGCATTGATGTAATACCAACACCAAGGCGTTTAAATATTACCCAAACCTATTTCCTTCATTCAAAAAAATGTTATCCTATTGATTCTCTTGTACAAAAATGCACATACGTGTTTAAAAAAAAATCATTGGTATGATCCTATTTCTGGATTATAGAAAACAAAATAAAAATTCAACCATCTTGGTTCTCTTATAAAAATTATAACACCAATGCTTTTAAATACAAGCCACACCATTACATTAAAAAAAAATAGTCGCACCATTTCACGATTTCAAAAATAAAAAAAGAATGATATCAAGTCGCTCCATTGAAAAAAATTGGTGCACTTTTATTATAAATACACTAGTGTGCTTGAGTATCAAACGCGTCGATGCTTGAATAAATAGAAAAAAAACAATTTTTTTTTCTTAATTAAAAAATTGGTGGAAATTGATTTTTCGAAATATAGTTTCATAAACTTTTTTAAATAGTAAAAAGTTATTCACTATTTCATTATTTTCCCAAAATTTCAAGGGAGTGATTTGCAAGAGGGATGTACGAGGAGCACTATGCAACAACATAATATTTTGGAGCAATAGAACTATTCATAAGATCATAAACTGAAAGGTATGGTTATTCACTCAAAACCCTGAATAATAAAAATTTAAAAATTTTGTTATTTATTTTACTAATAATTTCTTTTTACAATTTATGTTAGCATTTAATTAAGAGAGATATCATGTGCAAGAAAGAAATACTCGTAGCTTTCAAGAAAGATATACCTTGCAAAAAAGATCAAAATTTGAAAGGTATGGTGATCCACTCAAAACCCTGGATAACAAAGGTTTTAAATTTTACTGTTAAGTTTTTTTACAATTTATGTTACATTTATACACAATTTAGAAAATAAATAAATAAATAAACATTGTATAATAAAAAATATACTATTTATTTTACTAGTACAATTTTGTATAATCTTTGTTCCTATTTAAATTTAATTAAAAATGAGAAAAAAAAACAATAAAAATCAATACTTACTTTAAACTCTTACTTCTTCATGCAAAATTTCACCTTAGGGTTTAACTTCCTCTACCAATTCATAATTATGGTTTTCCATTTTAGGAAGTTTATATTTAATGCATTTGTGTACTTGCTATATATACAACATTTGATAGGTAAATTATGGGAATCACTTATTGCGTTAGATTCAAACCTTGTCAGATTTGTCTGTTTTTTTAAAGCAAATATATGTTCCACGGTGTGCCATGTATAATGTACCACACATGTGTGCCCCTTGTAATACAATGTAGTGGTATATTATAATGTTTTCGATTTCATCCATTTTATTTATCATTGCTCCCGATGTAATATAACGTATCAGCGTACCTCTTCCAAATAAAATCGTTAAATCATTGCAGTGTGTTTAGCCTTACAAATCACATCGCCATAATTTAACATTATTTTAAAAAATAATTTTTCCATGCCAGTGTTGAACAATTAAATTCTCAGTGTGTATAATTGGATAAACTAACTAGCGTGATTATTTAGATGAACACACTGGTGTGTTTATTCAGATAAACATACCGGTTAACAAATCTCTTTTTGGGTGAAAATATTTGATTTATTTGTAATATATATTTAATGACTTATTTATTGAATGGTGCTATTTGTATATTGAGAAAAAAAATGTCTAAGAAGGTGTTAAGTTAAAAAACTATTTATCGACACAATGACAACACATAAAAAAAAGCAAACACGACAAGTTTTTTCTAAATTCTTTACAAAATTGATATGTTTAAATTGTATGTAAGTTTAAATAATATGTAATTGTTGGTGTGTTTCATGCGGAGCCACAAAATTAAGAAGGTCAATAAGTTTATTTTTAATCTAAGTGCATAAGAGTGCAAAATCCCGATACAAAAATTATAGAAGGATGAATTGAGTGAATGAAAAAAATACTATTCAATATCAATTTTTATTTTTATTTTTGAATTTTCATTAATAATATACTTAATAATATTAGATAACATGTTTCAAACAATCTACTAATTCATATATATTTAATGTTCTACAAGGAGAAACAATGAAGGAAAAGATCAATGTCGCTCTAAGAAAAGAAAAATTATAGAACATGTAAATGATGATGAATTGGTCCTTAGCTCATCTGGAGCGGTGCTGGAGGTTAACAAAAAGGGAAACATTTTTACACTTAATTTCCACTTATAACACAAAAAGCAATCCAATGATTCTCAGAACCAAATTATATTTAAACTACAAGAAGTGTTTCGAGGGCAATAATCAATGATATGTTTCCGGGGATTGCTTTTTTAATTAAAATTTTGGTTTGCATTTTTTTTTTTTTGTATTCAATTTTTTTTAATTTTTATATTTTTTTTATTTTATATTAATTTATTTTCAAATTTAAAAAGTGAAAAAAATATATATATTATAATTATTTTTTTCAATAAATTATATATATTATATATATATATATATATATATATATATATATATATATATTATATATATTATATATTATAATATATATATATATATATTATATATATATATATATATTATATATATATATATAAAACACCCTCATATAATTTGATTGAATTTTTATAGATATTTCTATTTTGATGTTTGTAGACTGATTTCTCTTTTGATAAAAAATTGATTGCCTGGATAGGCTCAAAGTATTGTTACTTTTTTCACCATTTTTTGTAAACTAAGAAATTGAATTTTCATTAATAACTACTTGCTTTTCTAAATTCATATTTGTATTTTCATACTGATATATTTACCTTCGAATGGAGCTTCTAGAGTTTTAATTTAATTATCAATAATTATTATGTGGATAGTGGAATTTCGCTTCCACGGAATATTTTAGAATAATCTTAGTGGTAGTCACAAATCAAAGGTTTATATTTATCCCATAGTAATTATGCCTTTTCCTCCATTTCAATTAAATTGATAAATCAAAAAGCATGTCATATAAACATGTGGCATATGAATATGAGATATGGTTTTTTGGTCATGTGGTATTAGTAAGGTGTGACTCCCCTCAGTTTTTCTTTTTAAGGACATGACTATTTATAGATTTTAAAATGATTTTTGAACTTAAGAGCTATGAAAGAAATGATTGAATCCATTTGATTATGTAATTAAATTTTATTTTAGTAAATTAATAAATGAGTTGTTTGGGAATATTCATGAAATAACACTTTAGTAATAGAGGCTTCTTGCTATTTTATAGAAAGTTGTTAGTGGTCAAGTCCACATGGTGGACCTTCCCAAATATTCTCCTACAAATAAGAAGGATAAAACTAGAAAATAGCATAATGGGGGAGAAAGGTTATGTGAAAGCCTAGTAGAAAATAAATTCTAAGTTGTGTGAACAACAAATGAAATCTCATTAGGAGAGAAAGGAATTCTTTAAAGGAGTAAGGAAAATAATTTTCCTAAATTAAATAAAAATCCTAGGTAAATAAGGGATGTAGACCCTTAAATGTAATGTTCTTATGTAGGAAATGCAATGAATATCAAATAAATGTGTTTGCCTAAAACAAATAAAAAATCTGAAACAAAACCACAATTTAGAAAACATATTAAATTAGTCATGGTATTAATCTAAAATATAGTTACATTAGATGACAGGAATGGAACCTGGGCTTGCTACCACAAGCTATGTAAATACCTAGGTGAAAATACAATAGCTCCAAGTGGAGAAAATTTTCCCACAAAAATTATGCACTGCCTAGTAGAAACTACTATTATTGACTAGAATCGACCTTATGATTGGGCCCTCAAATGTGCTAATAAAATTTAGACAAATTAACT
Organism: Pinus taeda; assembly: GCA_000404065.3. Taxonomy (NCBI): domain Eukaryota; kingdom Viridiplantae; phylum Streptophyta; class Pinopsida; order Pinales; family Pinaceae; genus Pinus; species Pinus taeda. Next base: position 14,078 of record APFE030728710.1, read on the forward strand.
GGAGCCTCCTCTCAATAAACCCACAAAAACTAGAAAAGGGTTTGGGCAGAATACAAAGTATCTCAGTGATGCCAAGAAGTGCATATGGCTCTAACTAGTTGGTTAAAGATGTTGAAGATAAGAAATATTTGTAATATGCCACCAAACAGTGCTAGAAAAATATCCTCCATGTCCACTATAAATAGCTACTCCCAAACTTTGTTATTTCTCCTTGTTCATCCCCCAACAATTACTTCTCTCAAAGACTATGTATTAGATCACTTGTGACCCCTACGTAGTCACTAAAATAGAAAAATTCGACCTCCCAAGTAGCAGGTCCTTCAACACTACAAATCTCCAAGGAAAAACTCTTCCTTCTCAAGGGAAAATATATGCAAAATCCACAACAAAAACTCCATTGTTTTCTAGCTCCTCTCAACTCCATGAATTATCTTATGCACCCCAAGAAAGGATCCCAACTAATTGAAATAGATCTTGTGAAATTGCTGATCAAATGCCTCAAAATCACTCCCTAATTCTCTCCTTGGATGAAACTGGAAGTTCACAAAAGGAAGAGGTGGACTTTCCACTTGGAAACCCCTTATGCTCAACAAAACTAGTCGATTTGACTAAACAACTCAAGCAACTTAAGTTCAAAGGTCAATTTTCCAAAAGACGTCCGAAATGAGGCTCTCCTTCTCTATTCATAATTTTTACTACCTTTTCTCCTTGTGGGATCCACTATCTCAAACTTTCTCTATTCTTTCCTTCTCTATTGGTTCGATTGTCCTAAGGGGTTCAAATTCCACTTTTGTGGCTAGCCCCCACAACCCATCCCTAAATTAACTTTATCTTTCTCTACTATTTTGTAGCTTATTTTCTCTAAAAATTAAGTGGGGATTCCCTCAACCCTCTTCTCCTATGTTTTACATGCCAAAATATTTTATCAATGTAAAAATTGTAAAAGGGAGAGTTTTCTTATAAAATATATTTATTGGGGACATAAAAGTCCTCCCCTCCCAAAAGTTAATTATTGTTAAGAAACTATAATGTTTGATGTTGTAGAACTTGTTCTCCCTCCTATGTGGCATCTTCCTCTAGTAGATTCTTCCACCTTAAAAGAAACTCCTTGATGGTATTGTTCTTGAGCTCCCTCCATCTCACCTTAAAAATGACCTCTAGTATCAAAACCAAGTGTCCCTCATTATCCAAGGGTGGAAATTTTGTGCCAACTATCACTTTCTATCCCAAGGTCTTTTTCAAGTAAGATGCATGGAATACATTATTCACAATGCTAGTTAGTGGGAGAAATATCTCATAAGATACCTCTTGAACTCACCTATCCACTATGTACAACCCATAAAATTGTTGTTTGAACTTCTCATCTCCCTTCTACTTTAGCATAGACTACCTGTACAATTCGAGACATAGGAAAACATAGTCTCCAACCTCAAATTATATCTAAGACCAATTCTTGTTTGCATACATATTATGTTGGTTTTATATTGTCTACAAGTTATCTTTGAGATCCCTTAGGATCTCCTAGCTCTATTGTATCCAATTATAACACCAATTCCTATCATTTACCCACTTTTACAAGCCCTCTAAGTAAATTTGGAACAAAGTTCTACTATGATATGAATCAAACTCCTATACGACCTTAAGGAAATGGAGTCGACACAACAAGATATTACTAGCTTTCCCCAGGTACTACAGGATCCCCAAGGGTTGACTCAACCCTTCCTGAACCTCTTTCCTTAAGAAAACTTATTGTTTTCTAAAATAGCACTATAGTCGCTCCCTTGTGAAGCCCTCCAAGTGACTAAGCACCTCCAATCACTCCTATGAGCTTGCCTTAGTGCGACTATAGACTTTTTGTACCAATGGTATGCCAATGACTACGATATTTAAGGCTAGGAATGAGTCACTTCCAAGAACTCCATGAAATGTATAGAACTCATAAATTACATGAAGACAATTATTTTGATAACAAAATTAATTGAGGACTTGACCTTATCTAGCCTAACCATAAGTTTCATTATGTCAAACACTTCATAAATATGCAACCTACATGTCATTAATGCAAATATGAAAAAAATTGTATGAAGTTTAAAAATAATGATCAATATCTTATCACATTAGCTCGCATAACATCAATTAGGTATTGCATTCACTATTCATTCAGTTATAAGAAAAACCAAGGAAAGGGCCATGATTAAGAGTTGTCAAATAACCATTCTTATAACCAACATATAACAAGATAAATAAAAATGAGGGAACAAACATTAAAGCAACATAATAAGAAGTAGATTTACTCATTAAAATAAAGAGGACCTTAGCTCTTATTGAACATAGGAAAAATCCAAGAAGGTTTGGGACTTCCACATACACTCAACCATAAATTAGCTGAACCAATTTTTTTTTCAACCAATCACCCCTATGCCATATTGCAAGCATTAATGTGGCATCTCATGGGATAAAAAAATCCATAAATAACTAAAGGAATTCAGAGGTTAAACCACCTCCACCCTCACCATACCATGATCTCACCTAAAATAGTGTGGATATCAGAAAACCAAACTGAGATTGGATGCCTCAGAATTCTGTCTCCAATACCTTGAGGAATTTTCTCATTTCCACCCTCAGGGTTTATTGTGTATCCTCCCTTTCCTAGCCCTTCGCAAATTTTCCTAAGACGAGCTCAGTTGGATCCAAAATATTTTGGCAATAGAAAGCTTAAATCGAGAAAAGTCCCAATCACACCATGGCTATCTCGAAAGGGAAAGGAAAGGCTAAAATCCACTATTGAAACCTGCCAAAATCCATGCCAATGATAGTAAAAGAACCAAATACTAGCATGCACATACCATGAATGTCAAAACCAGCTAGGAAATCATACATGCAACTTATTACCTGGAATTATTCCTCTTTAAACTGCTTGACCCAAATTTTCCTTGCTTTATCCTTGATTTCCTTTTCTTTCCTTATCCTTCCTTAGATTTCCTTGTACTTCCTTTTATTTCCTTGTCCTTACCTTTCTTTCTTGATTTCCTTCTCCTCTTGGGTCTCTTCTCCTCTTTGAGAGAAATTCCAAAACTAAAATAATGAAAGGATACCAACTGAAGCTCTAATATCTTTTTATTATTGTTGCCACTAATTTCTTCAATTCCTCTATTTTCCTTCAGTTTCCTCCTCACATGCAACCTATGACCTTTCACCTCCCCTTTTTCCTAATTTCATTTATTTTCATACAGAAAAATACCATTAATGCCTTTTTTCCTTTTCAAAGCCTTTGTCATTGCCTTTCCCAATTTCCCCTTAGCCATAAACACATTAAGTGATGCCCACTGGGATATTGTTCTGAATCATTCATCTTGGAATAAGTGTCGCTTGACCTTGCACTTACTTTTCCTTTATTAACTTTTATTACATGAGATTATAACCTAGGGTTGTTCCAAACCCCAACCCCTTAGGGGAACATCATCATCCATGTTCTATGATACCTATAACCAAAAGACCTTTGAAAACCAAAACATAATTCCCATGGAGATTTATAACTTAGCTCGTTGCAATATTTAAAATGAACAACTTGCTTAAAATCATAACCATCATGATTGTTGGGTACACGACCAAAGTCCCACATTGACTAGAAGTGGGGAGGATCATGGGTATATAAGGATGGACAAATATCTCCATTGGTATGAGGCCTTTTGGGGTAAAGCCCAAAAACAAATCCATGAGGGCTTAGGCCCAAAGTGGACAATATCATACTATTGTGGAGATATGTGGTGTCAAGAGTCCTTACAAGTGGTATTAGAGCCAAGTTCCAAAGTTATCCAAGTGGATGAATCCTCGGAATATCGAACGAAGGTGGTAGGCCCCGGTAATATCATGATCGGATCCGTGGATGAGCTTAGTTAGACAGGCGGTGTGCTCCGGATTCTTCATGGACGCGTCTTGGTCCCAACACGGTGAAGAGGAGTTGACCTCGGATAGAGCAAGCTCTCCAGGCAGGTGGTGCTCCATGTAAGGCGTGTGCTTCCAACGCATTGGAGCGAAGAATCCTGGATGGTAGAGAGTGGATGGATGTATAGTCGTTTGAGGGGAGGCTCGATGGTCCTTTGTTCGAGGGGAGGATTGTTGGGTATACGACCAAAGTCCCACATTGACTAGAAGTGGGGAGGATCATGGGTATATAAGGATCAACAAATATCTCCATTGGTATGAGGCCTTTTGGGGTAAAGCCCAAAAACAAATCCATGAGGGCTTAGGCCCAAAGTGGACAATATCATACTATTGTGGAGATATGTGGTGTCGAGAGTCCTTACAATGACAAACATGAAAACATAACAACCATACCACGTATTGGAGCTTTATAACACAACTCATTGTGGTATTTACAATCACAACCATACATGAATATGTTCACATACCAAAACTACTTTACCTGAATTGGAAAAAAATGAAGTATACATAGCCCACATTTGACCAACCATCTCCATGCAACTTCATCAGTCACAAAGTTCTTCCACAACATTTTAACTTGCTCAAGTTATTTCCTCTAGAGCATGATTTGTTTTCACTGCAATATGCACAAAGTTTCTAGCTATAATTATCCTTCTGGTTCCACCTATAATATGAACCAATTAATAACATGATCAACATATTTTACATATATTTTAAGAAATGAAACATGGAAAACATTGTAGAATTTCACTATCAGAGGCAGTACAAGTCTATGGGTTGCTCATCCAATCCTCTCAAGGATCTCAAAAGGCCCATAATAACATGGTGCCAACTTGGCATTTGATCTAATCCAGAAGGATCTATTCTTTAGATTGATGCACAAGTACACATGTTACCCAACCTAAAACTCCTTAAACATCATGTTTTGATCTGCATGACTTTTCTACATGTACTATGTTTCTTTTAGATTTGTCAGGCCAAGAGGTAACTATTAAAATGAAATTTGTTTATTAATTTAGATTTTTCATAGTTATATACATGAGGGAGTGACTCTTGGGTTTCATCTCTTGAAGAATATTCATTTTCCATTATTTATTATTTACAATATTTATAATTGTTCACCCAATTCCCATGATTAGGTGTAAACATTCCCCCCATTAATCGGAAGGAATGTTGGTGAGTCCAAGCATCATTCTGAATCTTTCAAGCTTTTATCTTGCAAGCTCTTTAGCAAAGATGTACGCAATATTTTCATTAGTGGAACAATGGCGTAGATGGATTGCCTTGGCCTCAACATGATGTCGAATCAAATGGTATTTGTATTGACGTGCTTTGTTCAATCATGGAACTTTTGGTTCTTAGCCAATTTTATTGCAGAGGTGTTTTGAATCATGAGTGGACTCAAATGTACTTGTTTTACCTGAAAATATTCCAATATTTTCCTAAGCCACACAATTTCTTTTATTGCCTCAGTTGCTGCCACATATTCTGCCTCTGTTACGGAATCTACTGGAACTAATTTTGCGCGTGATCTCTAGGAGACATCTCCTAATCCAATACTCACAGCATAACCAGAAGTAGATACCCCAGTTTCTTTGTCTCCATCGAAGTTTGAATCAAAGTATCCAGTCAATATGATGTTTCCCATCTGTGTATACTTGAGTCCAAATTCTTGAGTTCCCTTCAAGTACTTTAGAACTCTTTTTACACCAGACCAGCGTCCCTCACAAGGATTTTACATAAAACTAGAGAGGATTCCAAAAATAAACGAAATGTATGGTCTAGTAGTAGTTAGGTATTTGAGACTTTCTACAAGATGTCTATACTTTGTTGCATCCTCAAATTCTTTTCCTTCAATGGATTTGAGCTTTAAGTTTTGTTCCTTTAGAGTAGTTAGACGATTTCATTCAGCCATGAAAATCCTATTCAATAGATCTCCAATGTACTTCTTTTGGGAAAGGAATATGGACTTCAAATGTTGAGTTACTTCAATACCAAGGTAGTAACGAACATAAACTAAATCAATGATTTAAAAACCTTTCCTCGATTCCTTCTTTATGGATGCAATGTATCTGTCATTGTTCGCTATCATCAAAAGATCACCCATATATACCACAAGATGTATAACTATTTTGACAACTTTCTTGACAAACAAAGTTGCAACATCAAGATCATAATGTTTGAAATTGAGTTTCAAAATATACTAAATTAATTTTTCACACTAGGCTCACGGTGTTTGCTTGAGGTCATACAAGTATTTCACAATTTTGCATACTTTATTTTCATGTCCTCTCATAGAAATTCCTTCGGGCTGGGACATAAAAACATTCTCTTTTAGATCTCCATTTAAAAAAAGCAATTTTTACATCCATTTGATGGACTTTACAACCATTCTGAGCTGCTAAAGAAAAGAGTGTCCAGATGGTAGTGCATTGTGTTGTGGAGGCAAAAGTCTCATCATAATTGACCCCTTCCTTCTATGCCAAAACTTTTGCCACAAGCCTCACTTTGTGCTTGTCAAGTGAGCCATCAGCTTTATACTTGTTATTATAGACCCACTTGCAGCCAATTGGTTTTTTTCCCAATGGAGGATCAACCATCTTCCAAGTGCCACTCTTTATCAAGGAATCATACTCCTTTTGCATCGCTTGTTTCCATTCATCATGAGAGGAAGCTTCTATGAAGGAAGTTGGTTGAAAATATATAGACAAATTCAATTCACAATCATAAGAAACTTCCATATCAACAGTTTAATCTAATTCATCTACATCACCTCCATTTGGCTAGGTTGAATTTTTTGTTCCTATGTTTCCAACCTCATCAGGATGAACACTTTCAGGTGTCTTTGTCAGTGACATTAAGGGAAACGTCTAAGATGGTCAAGGCTACTTAGTTGATTCAGTTGGGACTAAATCAAGATTGAGTCTCCCAATTTTGTCAATCACAACATTCAAAGTATCATCAGTGGTTGGAGTTTCATGTGGGGGAGAGAGTGCTTTAGGAAAAGATTCCACAGATTGATCGAGTATAGGAATCCCCCCTTCAATATGTGGAATCTAATTATCAAATCCATGAAATGATTTTAAATTTGTGAATATATCCAAGCGATCAAGTTTCCTCTCAACAACATTGTTAGCTTTGGAAGATTCAAGAAATATTACATTTGTAAGTACAACAAAGTTTTTATTAACTTCATCATAGAAATGGTATGCTTTGAAGGTGTTTGAATACCCCAATAAGATACACTTACAACTCCTTGCACCAAGTTTGTTTCTATATAACTTTGGTATCAAGGCATAACAGGTGGAACCAAATACCCTAATATGCTTTACTAAAGGAATGTGGCCATACCACATTTCATAAGGAGTCCTGTTTCTAATAGCATTAAATGGACATCTATTCTTTACGCATACATCACAGATAATTTCATCAACCCAAAACATCAATTTTACATTGTTGAAAAACATCATGGAGCGCACCATATTTAAAATCGTCCTATTCATTCTTTCACCTACTCCACATGTTGGGGATTATAAGGCACAATTGTTTGATGTTTGATTCCATGTTGGTGAAGATAGTTTTTCAAATTCATTTGAAGTGTATTCTTTTCCATTATCAGTGCAAATAGAGCCCATGTGAGATTGTGCATCATTTTCAATCCATGTATGAAATTTCTTGAATGTTTGAAGAGCATTAGATTTGTTCATCAATAAATAAACCCAACACACTTTGGTGTAGTCATCAATAAATGTCATCATATATTTATTTCCATTTGTAGAAGGAACGGACATTGGACCACATAAATCTGAATGAATGAGTTCAATTTTTCTATGTGCTCTAGAATGTGAATCATGAAAAGACTGTTTGATATGCTTTCCTAGAATACAAGCATCACATTGCTTAAGTGTCCTAGGAATTGTAGGCAAACTAGTAAAACCATTTTTCTTCAACAATTGAAGGTTGTCATAGTTCAAGTGTCCAAATCTAGCATGCCATAATAAACTTGATGGAAATGCACCTTCATCATAATGATAATTGTATGATAAATGTCGTGCACCTGCATAGGTACCTTGCATCTTGAGAAACCTTTCTTCTTCTATGCCTCTCATGACAAGTGAGTGATCTGATGCTTTTCACACCTCAACCTTGCCATAAAACATATGAATGGAGTGTCCTTGCTAGTGGATGTGGACCAAGGACAACAAGTTTCTCCTTAGGCGTGGGAGATATAAAACATCACATAAAAGAAATTCCGGAAGACCAAGAAATTTAAGCTTGAATGTGCCAAGCCATGATGGCTTGAGCTTTGATTTGTCTACAAAGTATACTAATCCATAAAAATTGTCAGTAAATTCTTCAAAAAAATCACTTCTATAATTCATGTGGCAAGTTTCTCCTCAATCAAGCAACCAATCATTTTTCCAAGAAGCAGGTGAAGAATTGAACAACTCTTCACTGACTCCAATATTACGATGTGCCACAATATAGTGAGAAGATTCAGGTACTTTACCTTTCTCTTTGTCATTAGTTTTACATTTGGGTTGATTTCTTTCCTTCTCAATTATGTCCCAATGAAACTTCTGTGTGGATGCATCATGGGATCCATCTCTATTGCAATGTATGCAATGCAAATTTGACTTTTCTCCTTGAGAGTGTCTACCCCCCCTGCCTCTGAAACTTATTCTTCCTCTTCCTCTTTGACCACCTCTTCCTCTGAAAGAATATTGAGCAAGATTATGCTCTATATGTTCAAGACACACAACCTCTTCACAATACTGAGGAGATGTCTTCTTCCCAAAATATCTCTCTCTCTCAGAAAATTTATTCACAAGGGTGTCAAAGGTAATTTCTTTGAGGTTTCCATCCACATGGAATGACTCAAGATAATTTTGGTAAGTGGGATAAAGTGCCTTGACAAAATCTATAAGAGGAATGTCAAGTTCAACATTAGTGACTTTGACATCATGCATAATAGATTTTACTTTTGATGCAAGATAAAGAGGATCATCATTTTGTAATTCAAGGCTGAACAATTTAATCATGAGTTGAACAACTTCAAGTGGAGAGTGTGAGTCACAAATTTCCTTCAGTTTTTGTAAGGCTTCGAAAGCATTTGAAAATGGTGAAATATGGAGACTCACCTCTTCATTTAATGATGCTGCAATCAAGGCATAAGCCTTGCTTGCCTTATTTACCCAAATGGGGAATTCCTTGTCTGAGGTAGGCATTTTTGGTTCTTTGTCTCCTTCTCCAACACACACTCCTTTCCACAGCTCACTAAAAATAAGAGTTTGTTTGATATTCCGCGACCATTCAGGATAGTTCTCCTTGCCAGTGAGAACCACTCCCACAATAGGCATCAATGAGTGCATTTTAAAATTTTTGTACTATAAAAAATGCTTCCGTTCCCAAATGTATAAAATTTTCACTTCATATAAATGCAGTTCTGGTGTAATAAATTACAATCCGATATATAAGGAGAAGAGGTATTATATGGGGAGGGTATTATATGTGGGAGGGGCTATATAGGGGGAGCAATTACATGTGAAGGTAGAGTTATATAGTAGCATTTCCTATTCCATCTCTGCAAACATATCTGGTCCTATCAATACCCTATTCAATGGATCACTCCAACTGATCAGACTATTACAACTCTGCCCATAGAGTGCCTCAAATAGACTCATCCTTAATGACTCCTAATAATCATTATTGTAAGAAAATTTTACCAATGGAAGTTATTCCTTCCATCTCATTTGTTGATGGATCATGCACATCCTCAACATATCCTCCAGTATCCTATTGACCCTTTCTATCTGTCCATCTGTTTGTGGATGATAAGTTGTATTGAAGGCCAACTCTCTCCCCAATCTTGCAAACAACACCTTCCAAAATTTGGAAGTGAACATGGCATCCCTATCCGACATAATTTTCTTCAGGACACCATGCAATCTCATGATCTCCATGATGAAGACTTTTTCTACCTCACTAGTTGAATAAGTAGTCTTTACAAGAATGATGTGAGCTACTTTGTCAACCCATCGATGGAAAAAATGATAGAATCATGTTGCATTGATTTCCTCAGAATACTTGTAATGAAATCCATGGAGATGACTTTCCACTTCAACCCTAGAATCATAATCGGCTAAAGCAAACCACCTGGATGCTCACACTTTGCCCTCACCTATTGACAGTCCAAGCATCTAGCCACAAAAATGCCACTTCCTTCCATATATTTGATCAATAGTAGAAATTCTTCATTGCCATCAATGTCTTATAATATCCTAGTTGACCTAAATATGTATTTACATGAAACTCCCTCAAGATAATCTTCTTGAGTTTACTGTCATCTGGCACGTAGATCCCATCCCTAAATCTCACCAAGCCATATTGCATGAGAAGATAGTCCACATCCTAATCACTTGTATGATTTTTTAACCTATGTATAAGTTCCTTTTACCTATCATCATGTTGTCCTGCCTGTAAGATATGATCATATAGATATATTCCATATAAGCTCACTGTTGCAACATGGTTCAACTGCACATTCCTTCTGAGAGCATCTACAACCCTATTCTCCTTACCATTTATGTTTCTGATCTTGAAGTTAAATTCACTAAGGGTATGAAACCATATAGCTTGCTTGGAATTTAAATTTAGTTGGTCAAATAGATATCTCGATCTACTGTGATCACTCATCAACAAAAACCTACTGGCAATAAGATAATGTCTCCATATCTTCAAGCCATGAATAATAGATGCGAACTCAATTTAATGAGTCACGTAGTTTTACTTGTGCTTATTTAGTTTCCTTGACTCATAGCATATCACCTACCCATCTTGTATAAGGACTCCACCGAGCCTTCTCTTGCAAGCATTTATACACACTGCGAAATCTTTATCCTGATTTGCAATATTTAACAATAGATAATTTTCCAACAACTGCTTTAACTATTCACAACTAGTTGCAGACTTGTCTATCTATTCAAACTTCTTGTCTTTCCTCTGCAATAATGTAATACGATAGAAAAAGAGTGATAATTTCCTGAGGAACCTCATATAGTAACCTTCTAACCCAATGAATGATCTTACTTCATCCACATTGTTAGGAGTTTCCCATTCCATGATAGTTCTTACCATTTTTGGATCTACCACTATGCCTTCCTTGGAGACAACATGTCGCAAGTAGTGCACCTCTGTCTAAAAGAAATTGCACTTGATAAGCTTGGCATACAAGTAATTCTCTTTTAAGAATCTCAAGACTACTATGAAATGCTTGACATGATTTTCCCCATCCTTAGAATATATCAAGATGTCATCAATGAATACAATAACAAACTTGTCTAGATAAGGACACAAAACATTGTTCAGCAAGCACATAAAGTAGTTGGAGCATTAGATTTCCTCTTCCTTGATGTGTACCTGATGGTATCTTGATCTCAGAGAAATATTTGAGAGCATTGGTGCTCCCTTCAAATGATCAAACAAGTCATCAATCCTTGGCAATGGATATATGTTCTTGATCGTCACCTTGTTTAGTTGCCAATAGTATATGCACAACTTGAGAGTACCATTCTTCCTCTTCACGAACAATAATGGTGCAAGCCAAGATGATACATTTGGCCTAATGTATCCCTTAGAAAGGATTTCCTTCAACTGCAACTTCAACTCTACTAAATTGGGTGTTCTCATCCTGTAAGGTGCCTTTAATGCTGGTGTTGTGCCTGGTACCAACTCAATAGAAAATTCCACTTCCCTATGGGGAGGCAACTCTAGACTCTCTGCTAGAAACACATCTTGAAACTCCTATAATACAAAGTACCTCTTGAAGGTTTTTGCATCCTCAACATCCTTACCCTTGTCACTATAGATATAGATTGCAAACATAACACATCCATTCCTACAACTCCACTTAGCCTATATAGTGGTTACCACCCTCACTAATGTAGGCTTCTTCTTTCCTTACAAAATTATATTTTCCCCATTATCATCTAGAAACTCTATCCTTGTCATAATAGTCTACTTTGATCCTGTGACGGTACAACCAATCCATACCTAGAAGTATAATATATGATCCCAGTGGTAGTACATCTATATGTGTTACTATAGGCATACCATTTAGCTCGAATGCACAAGCTATTACCCAGTGATGAAATCTATTCTTTGTAACTGTAGCCAGCTACAGGAACCAAGACTCTGCATTCACTTATTTTCCCAAGGCACAGTTATCCACTAAGTTAGGATTAACATAACTATAATTATATATAAGACCAATTAAAATAGAAATAACTTGATCACAAGGCTTATTGTACATCTCAATAAGAGATGCCTAGTGATCTCCCTGCCTGTTGTCCACAACTGCATAAACTCGAGGAACACTATGACCAACATCCCCAAATTTTTGGGCCTCCTCAGCACTATAGATCTGAGGCCTACCTTCATGGTACAATGGAAAATTCTTCCTACGATGATATTTTTTACATATCTAGCATTATATTAGATATCATTTTTGGGATTCAACTGCGTTAAGTAAGTCATTCAAACGTATGACCATTTCCATGAGAGGTAGTCGTAACTGACTAATTTATCATGATTTTTGAATAGTTCACTTAGCACTCATTGCATCGGGTGATGCTCACAGGGGTGAAGAAGTGGGATTGCAACAATCCTCTACTATCACCTCTAGTCTTTTGCTCCTAGGCTGCGACCCATGCCTCTTCTCAATTGTATTTAAATTCTTGTAAGGAACCATATTTTATTTCTCACCTTCATATTGAGGTCATCCCCGCTTTGGTAGCCACTTCCCTTTAACTTTCTCATTTCCCTTTAAGTCACATTTAAGCTCAACTTTGCACTTTGAGTAATCATAACAATGCTTTAGCTTCCTGATCACTTACTCTAATGATCTAGTCTCATCAAACTCAACCTTGTCTATATATGTTGCTACCAACCCACTAATGACTCTCTGAATCTTAGCCTTGTCCTCCTTATGACTAGGCACATACCCCAACAAATCTAGGAACCTTCTGGTATACTCATCATCTGTCATGGAACCAATTTGTTGCTCAAAAAATTCCTTATCCTTGTCATCATAGTACCCATCTTATAGGGACATATTCTTGAAGATCCTCTCAAAATCATCCCAAATCAAGTCTTCCTCTCGAATTCCCTTGATATTCTTCACATCTTCCCACAGAATATTTGCTTTCCCTTTAACAATGAAGGTGGTTATCTTGGCTTTCATGTTCTTTGAGTAGCTATGTAATCTAAATAATTTATTCATCCCAAGAAACCATGCCTCTTCATCTTCTCACTTATTCTTCTTTCTATCAAATGCAGGACACTTCAGTTTCTTGAACTCCTCAAGTAAATAATCACCCCTCCTATAATGATGATGACAGTGGTGATGGTGATGGATGTGACCATGACTCATGGATGAGGAACTAGAATGATGCCCATACATACCAGTGCTCCTATCAAGTGTATCTAGTGATCATCCACCTCTTACTACGTCCCCTATATCCAATCTATATATGGATTGAGACATCCTACCATAGGTTCCATTAGTTTTCTCTTCTTGTTCTTTAATGATTCTGAACTGTCCCCATTTTTGTAACTTTGAAAAGCTCTAAAGGATCGCTGCATTAACATCTACCTTCTTTTCCTCAGCCCTTGCAAGTCTTTCCTAAGCCTCAACCAACTTGTCATTGTCTACTTTGCAAATGATAATCTCTTCCCTCATGCTCCTCAATGTATCTACTATACAAGGAGAATGCTCTTCTCCATGCTACCAAATTGGTATGTAGGGAGAGTCACGAGAACTGCAATGTACCAATTTTCTTGTCATCTTTGATTCTCTTCTTCCTCTAAGTGTACCATGTCAGATAAACCAAACAGATACCGAAATTAAATCCATACCTTAGTGATGTTCAAGGGAGGCTTATCTCATCTGCAAGATCAATCTACATTAGCATGTACATGTATAATCATAAGCATATCCATATAATCATATCCATACATCAACATCATAACAACATAACAACATTAAAAAATTACGCGTGACCATACCAACTATATACCATGCCCACATGCATGATAACCAAAACCTTGAAGACACTAGTCTTTAGCTAAGGAGAGTGTAACCTTTCTTTGATACCACCCTCTAATGCCCCTACCCCTCATTTACCCTCTTTTACAAAACCTCCAGGTAAATGTGAAACAAACTACTACTATGATATTACTCTACCTCCTATATTACCTTAAGGAAATTGAGTTAACACAACAAGACCTTACTGGTTTTCCTTAGGTGCTAGAGGACCCCCAAGATATAACCCACCCTTCAGACCTCAGTCCCTCAAACAACTTACTATTTTATGATCTACAGTCTGAGTCGCTCCCTTTCCAAGCCCTTTAAGTGGCTAAGAGCCTCCAGTCACTCCTGTTGTACAGGTAAATCCCCTTTGTGGACAGAGGTGATCCCACTAGCCTAAATGGGGTCTAGAAACAATCAAACAATGCTAACATGCAGGTTCCTAATTTCAAAGTAAAGGCCGATGATGAGAGCCTACCTCAAACCCAATGCTTATATTCATAGAAGAGTCGTTACCTCCGTTCTTTCGCTTCAGGTGGTCACAATCCTCATAATCCTCGTGAATAGACACATGCACATGCAAAGAACAAGACAAATACAAGCATAAAATCGAAGAAATGCAACTATGTATCAGTCAGAAAGGATACAACTCAAACATCATAATAAAGACACATGAGTGGAACCATAATGGTATTCGTCTATTATTATTGATAAACAAAAGAGAATACAACCAAGTTCTGATGTCAAATCCTCCTTTGGCTGGGTGATCGACAATACATGCCTTGAAAAGCTTGTAAGGGATGGGGAACAAGCCTCTCTCTCCTTGACTACTTTGACATGGATCTCCTCCTTAAAGATATAACCTTATGGGGATGAACAAGGCCTCTTGTAACATAAGCTTAGCAATATTCAAACTTTGAGACTTAGATTTGGGAGTTTGAAGAGTAGAATTACTAACTAGCTTGTCAAGGGGAAAAGAACAAGCTTATATAGAGGTAGGTGGAGTAGATAAGACCATCCACTTGATTCATGGGATTGTCCTTATCATTAGGAAGCTTCCATGGGAGGTGGAGAACTACTTCCCTCCTTGGGAGTTTCGAAGCCCAACTGAACTAACTCAAACTGGAATCAGTTCGTGGATAGGTTAGAAGGAACCTTCAGAAGTTTGTTTGTTAAAAACTTTACCCAACTGGGTTGGCGCTAGTGCGACTCTGACACAGAGCGCCAGCTGGCACGCCCTCTTTGGAGGATTTCCCCTATTGGTGCGAGTGATACACTGTGGAACAACGCTAATGGAGAAAGAGCTATATTTTTGGGTATTTTGCAGAAGGTTTCTTTAGGGCATATGAAGTACATACTCTAGGGGATACAATGCAGGTGTTTTCAAGTTATGTCACTTCTCACAGGTCCCGGAATAGGTCCTCCAATGTACGGGTGAAGGGGTAACAAGGACAGTGACAAAATACTGTGTAACAGATGCCCCCTAAAGCATGAAGCGTGAGAGAGAGAGGGGTGAAGTGCTTTACAAGAACATGGTCAAAACATGGCCGCTGGAGAACCTTCACGAAGTACAACTGATATCTCAAATACATGATGTACATGGTATGGGCACAGCCATCCATAGCAAAGTACATAAAAATCTGGATCCCAAGTATGGATGCAGCCATCCGATGAGGATCAATGAAATAGACTCAGGCATGGTCACAGCCATCCAGTGAATGAGTCATGTAGTGATTGTAATAATCCACAAAATGCAACCTGGATCTCAACGGACAAAATCCAGGGTCTTGCACTCCAACTCGACCTGAACAAAGTACAAGTTCAAGCATGTGAATACAAGAGTCGAAGTCAAACATGCGAGAACATCGTCTGATTACCAGTCAATGATGAAAACTGTTAGCAGATGCGAGAGGTACCACCAATAATGACAATGGTCCTCAAGGTACTATGGGTACAATCCATGGCGTGCGAATCAGTGAGACGATGTCGAACACCCGTAGAATCATCCGATCGGAGGCCAATAATGAAAACCTCACATCGAACACGAAGAACCTGCCATTGAGGCATGCAGGCTCCAAGGTACCTGAAGGGAGTCTCTAAGTCAACTTCCTGGATAATGAGCTAAAGTCGACAGGAAGTGACCTTGATCGGGGGTGGGCCATAATGCTTCCCACATCATCGACATGAGACAGAGAAGGATAAAATGTTTTGTGTGAGGTATCAGAGGGAGGTTGAGTATTCTGCAGAGGTCAACTTCTCTTGAACATATCGGCTGCACGAAAGTGGGCTTGGCAGTATTTGACATCAAATAATCAAGGGTCATGGTGACAAGGCGATGAGCATATGAATGGTCAAACAGGATAACCCAAACCCACGGAGGCAAGTGTAAAACAAGATAAGATATCCCCACCTAGACATGAATGCGGACGAGTGCCATGTTCAAGAGCGACATATTGTCGACACGACGATGATTACAGTTCCTTTATTCCCCACCATTTATGGTGAGTACCCTGGTTATTTTTGGATGACAAGCTTGACAGGGATAACATATGTTTGAGAGGCGTCATTTCGACAAAATCTGATGTCATTAAGTTTTAACGAGTCTGACAAAGGAAGAAATCGGCGTCTTTTCATGTTTAGAGAGTTTGAGAAGACAGCGAAAAGGAAACTCTAGGGGTGTCCTTTTTCATAAAGTTGTGTCTCTCGAGCCCGAAAAAGTATAAAACAATGCTCGAAAGAACCGCCCGATCATTACGACCGAGGAGTACTTTTCATAAGTAGTGACTTTGATCTTAAAAAGTAAAAAAGCGATCAAAACCACGTCGCTTCGTGACCATTGACGAATCAGAAATGACAAGGGTCTGACAATCTTTTCGTTTTTAAACAGTTAGAAAAGGGTTTAAAGACGACCGTCTCTCATGTCCGTTTAACGAGTCGAGAGGACCAACTCGGCATTCTTTTCACATTTAGAGAGTCAGAAAAGAGAAAAAGATGACTCCAAAGTGACTTTTTCGTGTATTTACCGAGTCCGAAAAAGTATAAAATACAACTCGTTTCGCCACCAAAGCTGCATAAACACCTGCCACTGCACAAGAAATCGATGTAAAATCCATTTTCGACACAAATCCATTTTGGACCTGCTCCAATGGGGCAATTTTCCCATAGTGCGCACGCCCATGGGCGCGACTGTTTTAGAAACAGTCGTGCCAATGGCCGCGCGTATTTTTAGGCAAGCTTTAACAAATTTAAACCCTTTTTACCTGCAATTCCAAGTTATGTAAGAGTCTAATTCACTATTTTGGCTTGTGTTTGCAGGGCAATCCACAAAATTGGTGATTGTATGGAAGGAACGGGAACATGACCAAGTGGAAACATTGGCCTTAGCGGATGAGGATTGCATGGAAGCTCTCAGAGCATGTGGGCTCAAAAAATATTTCATGCTATCCTATTTACAAGCTCAGCCAGAGCTCTTGCAGTATCTGATCAACTTGTGGGACGTAGAGGAACAGGTGTTCCGGATACGGGACCAGGTGCTGGAGTTAGACGTATCTGATATCTATTTCTTGACTGGATTTTCATGACAAGGGCCAGTGCCTTGATTGACTGGCAACAGGCCATTTGGAAAGAAGATGGAAGAGGTGAAGGCTCGAGTTTTCCTGGAGGCAAATATGGGCAGGGCAGTTCAATGGTGGATATCCCCACCGTTCAGGACTTGACACTAAGAGCATTTCTATTCATCTTCACATGAGCTGCGGGGGCACAAGTGCCCTATGAAGCTACGAAGAAACACCTGATATTAGCGTCAAAGTGCCTTAGCCTGACGATCTTCAATTGGGCGTCAGCTGTGACAACCAATATGAAGAGGCAGCTGACAAAGGCCAAGCGAGTCAAGCTGCAACAGTTTGGGTATGGCTCCATCTTGGTGAGGTTCTTCTTGGAACATGTACCAATCTTCCAGGGCCAGGGGGCCTTTGTTTCAGACCCAGCACCATGAGAGCCGAGGATGGCTCGATGGGCGGCATTGATGCCAAGGGGTGGTGGCGGTCAGCAGATGTCCTTCAGACCTGAGTTTTTCGGGTGGCTTCGCCGCCAACTGATTGTGGTAGAGGACTGGCCGTATGCGGGGACAGACTTCATCAGAGACCCTGACCTTCCCCTGCCAGAGGGAGAGGACTGGGACGAGGAGATTGGTACGTCCTAATTTTTTGATTTTGTGTTTTTATGATTTTTTTTTTGTTAGTACATGCTTGTCCTAATGACCTTAATATGCATATGCAGATGTCGGCCCAGAGCATCCAGCTAGCATGTCTCCCATTGTGAGGAGACACCCAGTAGCAGTAGCAGCAGGAGCAGATCCTTAGGAGGAGGGTGGTGACAGAGGGGAGCTCATTCAGAACCTCGAGGCTATCACTCGAGGGATTCCAGATTATGCTCGGCTAGCGGATGTCCCGCTAGCATACCAGAGGCACACAGTGGGGGTGCCGACTCACATCCACTGGCTCCTGAGGCGTTTAGTGCGAGTGGTGATGTGCTACCATGAGCACCACTGAGACTAGATACCTAGGCTTTTCCTTTCATGCATATTTTTTGAGAGACATGTTGTCTCCTAATGTATTCAGACAAACATGTATTATTTTTTGATGATGCACGGGGTGCAAACATTTTGGACACACACACACACACATATATATATATACATATGTTTTATGGTTTATTGTACTTTATGCTTCTTGTGTTATGTCGAATTACATGTTATGTAAATGCCTGTCCAACACATAATTAGCTAATGCATCGGTTAACGTATTAAGTCGTCTTGGAATATGTTGATAATTAATGAAATCAAAATCCCTTTCTAATAACTTAACATGTAAATACAACCTTAAAACCCGATTATCTCTGACGGAATAACGCTCGTTGAGTTGGTGGACTACAAGCTGAGAGTCCAAGTTCACAACCAATGTTCGAATGCCGAGGTTAATCGCCTCAGCTAATAATTCAATCACAGCACTATATTCAGCAACATTGTTCATTTTACAACCTAGACAAACCCCTTGAATGTATACTAACTCACCATGAGGATCGTAGATCACCCATGCCGCAGATGACAAGCTACATGTACTGCGGGAAGCACCATCAGCGAAACCAACGTAAGGTGATCTAGACATCTGTCCAAGAAGCAAAAAGACACAATAAACGACAATCACGCCAACACACCAAGACAAAAATATGGAAACATGCACACACAACACACTTGCTGAAAGCACACGTATATACAAAAAGAGAGTGCCTGGACTCATGCGTAGTATTTTTTCAGATAAAGCCCATTTTGGGGCTTATCTAGGGGATTGCCTTCATAATCAATGAGCTCGTAGGCACCTTTTTGCAAAGCTCTTTTCACAATGTAGGGCCTGTGCCACATAGGCTCGAATTTTCCTGCCCCCAGCTTATCGTTAGCTTGATCATAGAGTAGTACTAAGTCTCCCTCAATGAAAGAGCAGGGTTAGTAGTGTTATCGAAGTGAGTTTTCACTCGCTTCTTCTGAGCTTCAATAGCTAAGGAGGCTAGATGACGAGTCTCGTCCAGCTACTCTAAGTAAAGAAGACGCTCTTCTACTAGAGTAGTATCAGGGAGCAATTTGACGGCTATCTTTAATGAAGGAATCTCACACTCAATAGGAAGGGTGGCCTCGAGTCCATAAACCAACTGAAAGGGAGTGAAACTGGTGGCGTCCTTCACGCAGGTACAGTAGGCCCACAAAGTAGAGAACAACATCAGATGCCAATTGGAATTATGCATGCCAATAGTTCGTTGAAGCATCGTGACCAAAACCTTGTTCACGGCTTCCACTTGACCATTTGCCTGAGGATAGTACGGGGTCGAATTATCATGCCTAAGGCCCAACTGGGTTGTTAACTCGGTCATCATGTGATTACAAAAATTCTTTCCGTGATCAGTGACGATGGCTTGGGGTACTCCGAACTGCAAAATAACATGGTTGAGCAAAAATTGCGCTGCAGTGTGACCGTCTTCAGACAATGTAGGCATCGCCTCGACCAATTTCATGAAATAATCAACAACAACGATGATGTACCCATGCTCCCCGGCCGAGCGAGGGTTACAGATCATATAATTCATGCCCAATTTGGCAAAAGGGCCGATGGTTACAACGGGGTGCAGTGGAGCAGGGGGTGCACGCATCTTCCGTTGGTAAATTTGGCACTCATGACATGAACGGACAACAAGAATGCAATCCTTGAAAATGGAGGGCCAAAAATAGCCATATTGGAGGATTTTATGTGCGGTGGCATATCCAGACATGTGAACAGCACATGCACCAAAGTGGCAGTCATTCAAAACTCCCTCTGCTTCTTCAAAAGTCAATCATCGAAAAAGAACAAAATCAACGCCGAGATGGTACAGGGTGTCCCCAACGATGCAATATGGTTGGGCTTGATGTCAGATTCGTCGGCGAGCATCCTTAGAGATCTCAGGACGGAAAGAGGACGTTTGCAAGTAGACAATAATATCCCCGTACCAGGGATCGAAGATGCTAATGAGGAAGAGAGTTTCATCTGGAATGGAATCCTCTAACTAAGAGGAGGCAGCAGTAGATGGCGAAGAACACAACAACTCATCGAAGACAAGTGATTTCTTAGACTTGGCAGTAGTAAATTCCAAGTCAAACTCTTGGAGGATGACTATCCACTTCGAGTATTTGCCCCCCAGCAACTGGCGTGACAAAATGTAGGTCATAGGGTTGCAATTAGAGATCACTGTCGTAGTCCGCAACAAGATGTAATGACAGAAGTGTCGCACAACACAAATGGCGGCTAGTGCCAACTTCTCGACATAAGCATATCGAGATTCCGTGGCTAACAAATTGCAGCTAAGGTAATAGACATCGTGTTCAGTGCCATCATCATCCTGAACCAGAATCATGCTGATGGTGGTATCAGCAGCGGCCAGATACAATGTGTAATCGCGATGATAATTCAGAGGCTGCAACAAAGGGGCAGAAACCAGAAGAGTTTTAATATGTGCAAAAGACTCTTGAGCTATGGCATCCCATCGAAACAGGGTGTCACGCTTGAGTAATCGTGTGAAACCTTTTGCCACCTCGGCATAGTTCGGGATAAATCATCGTAAGAAGTTTGCTTTACCCTACAAACTTTGCAGTTGCCGCAAAGAAGCAGGGGGAGGAAGATTCAAAATGGCTTCGACTTTAAGGGGATCCAAGCGGATGCCCTCTCGGGAGATGATGAACCCGAGAAGTCGACCAGATTCTACGTAGAAGACACATTTATGCGGATTAAGTCAGATATTGTAGTGTCGCCAGTGGATAAACATTTCATGAAGATGTGACGGATGGTCTTGGCGCTTAGCCGAATGAGCGGGAAGGTCATCCAGATAAGGCTGTACAATGTGTCGGATATCATGAAAGGTGTAAGACATGGCACGTTGAAAAGTGGCACCGACATTCTTGAGACCGAAAGGGAGTTTTTTATAAGCGAAAGTACCCCACAAACAGATAAAGGCTATCTTGTGTTGATCATCGGGCGCGATATTAATCTGGTTGTAGCTGGAAAAGCCATCCATGAACGAATATATCTCACTCCCAGCACACTCATCAATGAGCTGGTCAATGAAAGGTGTGGGGTAGTTATCTTTTGGGCAGGCTCGGTTAATATCACAATAATCGACACAGACGCGAATAGTACCCTGCTTTTTATCTACAGGGACAATGTTAAAGACCCAATCTGTGAGCGGGATAGGGTAAATGAAACCAACTTTAAGAAGTTTTTCGACTTCTGCTTTGATAGCTACAGCCTTGCGGTGGTGCACAGGACGTAAACACTGATGAACAAGTTTAGCTCCTGGATAAGTAGGTATCTCATGCACTACGATGTTTGGATCAATGCCGGGCATCTCTTCATAAGACCATGCAAAGACGTCACAGAACTCGCGAAAAAGAGCTATATAGATCTGAATTTCCTCGGGAGTGCAAGTGACTCCTATGTAAATGTTCTCGACAATCTCTGGTTTGACAGAGATGTCGATAGGTTGGGTCTACGTAATGTTCCCCAAATTCCCTTCAGAAGATACTTGATAAACCTGAATAGGTGTTTGAGGAGGTTGTGAAGGGAGACACGGAGGAAATCACTCGAGACAAGCCAATGTTTCCCGAAGGGTAGGGAGAAACGAGGAACGATGATGAAGATTGAACCACGGAGGTTCGTCGAGAGACATGGTCTTTATGCTGGCTTCATCAGAAGGAAATATTTCCTTTAATGGATCCGAGGAGGCACATTCTCCAAGCCAAGGGGAATAGTCGTATGAGTCAAGAGCTCCACTTAAAGAAGAAGATTCAGCAGGAAGAGCTGATACAATAGCGATTTCGATGTAGTTGAGCTCGGCGGGACTCAACGGCATCTCCTCGCCCCATGATTCTATCTGGTCGATGGGGGGAAGGACCCAAGGATCAGAAGGAACCAAAATCATAGTGATGGAGGCGAGGTTTGGAGGTGGGAGTGAAAAAACACCCATGAGGGCGAGATCTTTGAAGAGCCCGACTCCCACACTCTCGAAAGGGATGGAGGTATGCTCCACGAAAGGCACATTCCCTTCAGAAGAAGAAGCGAAGAAGGAGAGCTGGTCTACCATGACAATTTTCACCTGGTGAGGGAAACAAATGACACAAAAGAGGGACGAAGCCACGGCACGCATGGCATATGTCCAACTGCGGCCCAGAAGGAGGTTGTAAGTAAGATTTGCGTCAACGACCTCAACTTCTACTTCAACGGTTTTCCCTTCTAAAGTAATCGACAATCGTTGAAGGATACCATAGGGACAAGATTCTCTCCCATCAAAGGCTTCCAACATCATGGGAGACTGGCTCAAAGTCGGAGACTCGATCGCTTTCCAACAAGCAATAGACATGATGCAAGTTGACGCGCCTTCATCAATAACCATACAATGGATCGTTTTCGAATTGGTGATGACTTGTATGAGGAAGGAAATCTGATGAGGCAGCCTTGGGAAATGGCTCTCGAGATCAAAGATGATCAAATCCGAACCTACCGGGTCGATGCCACCAATGGCCGATAGCAGTGACTTCCTCTAAAGGGGGCAACTCTGGAGAAATTCTAAAGCAGACATAGCTGACGGAGCCTGTGCTAAGTCCTCAACTACGCTATAGTGCTGGGCAGCACGAGCATTTGGGTTGTACGATGATCTCTGGAGTACTCCTTTGGGAGGGGGTCAGATCGTTGTCTCAGTACTTGGTCCCTCGATGTGGAGCGGACCAGAACTGGACGGAGGAGCGCTTGAGGGAACCTCAGGCTCCTTCCCGGTGGATGACGGATACTCCTTTGTTCGAGTCGTTACATGAATGCAAATGGATCCAGCCATGAACACTTGGGAACCAAAGGGAGAAGAAGACGAAGATGGATCGGCCACCATTTGAGTCTGTTGAGAGGGGAAAGGTTCTTTAAGAACCGCAGGAATCCCAGTAGCGCCTTTCAACAAACGACTAACCTCGGACCACCTTGGGCAGTCTTTGGTATAGTGATCCTCATCACAGATGAGACAAGGATACTTTAGTTTACGCTTGGCTCCTTCCTCGGATGGAGGTTTGGAGGAATCATGTTTAGGTTGCTCAGACTTATTCTTTTCTTTCCCCTTTTTCTTTCCTTTCGAGGCCTTATTCACCGTGGTGGACTGGACAGCGTTAACCTCGGAAGTACTTCAAGAATTAGAACCACCCTGAGAAGTGTTTTCGTTAGAAGCATTCTATTTTTGCTTCCCAGGGTTCGAGGATGATTTTTTCGATGACGGATTCACAAAGCCAATAACCCCATCAACAGATGGCTTTGGTGGAGCTTTAGATGTACCGAGTCTTGGGGCATCAGGAAAATACTCATATAATGTAGTTGTCTGAGAATAAACTAAGTCAAGGTATTGGGGACGTGCGATAGCTTGCTCTTCAGTCACACAAGCTCCCATAGCAATGTCCTGTGCGATCTTAAGGACAAAGTAAGTTGTGAACCAGTCGGTGAGGAGCTGATCAGGAATCCAAAAATTGATCAACCGACGATGCCTTCTCCATTCATGTATATGATCAGAGATGTGCGTAGCCATGTCCTACTTGAGAGACATAAGGAGATGCATTCCCGTCTCGTACTGAATGGGTAACTGAAAATGAGTGAGGAATGCCATTTCCAATGAATTGAAATCTTGGAAAGACGCACGGGTCAATTCAATATACCATTTAGCAGCAGAGCCATTGAGAGTCCTTTCAAACAGGCGAAGCCGAACCGAATCGTCAAGCCATGAATTGGACGAACACCAAAGTTGATAAGTCATTACATGGGCTTGAGGATCCTCTCCAGCTTTGCTGTCGAATTTGGACAATCGCCGGGTATCTTAGTTGGAACTGGTGGCCATTGTGGATTATGCAAGATAGGATCATTGGTTAATTTTGACACATGAGGAAGTTCCAACGTTGCTAGAAATGGTAGTTGTGGGTTGAAGGACATCTGTGGATATGAGGTTGGGCCAGAGTTCCATCCACTTGTTGGTTGCCCCCATTGACCTTGTCCGGATGGACCAGGTCCAAAAGGACTTTGTCCATAGGAACTCTGTCCATAAGGGTTATATCCATAACCGGATGTTTGATTCTGGATCTGCCCCACAGCGCCCCATTGGTTACCATACTAACCTACAGGAGCAATATTTGGTTGCTGGTAATTTTGGTAAGGGGTGACCTGCGGTTGTTGATAATTTTGATATGGGGCAAATTGATTTTTCCCCTGGGGTTGCTAGTATCCATACGGCTGTTGGGCTCCATATTGAGCCTGGGAACCAGGCTACGTTTGGTAAGAAGGTTGGGATTGAAACCCAACTTGCGGCTGGAGACCAGTTTGATTCTGGGGTTGATAACCAGGTTGAGCTTGAGAAGCAGGGACCATCTGCATGCCCGGTTGAGCAGGCCCAGAAAGATGTCCTTGGGAAGACTGAGGTTGGGCCATCTGGCCAGAAGGTTGTCCTGGTTGGATTTGGGACGAACCTACTTGCCCAGAAGGTTGAGCTTGCTTGATGTTCAGTTGTCCTTGCGCAACTGAGGTTTGTCCTTGCAGACCAGATGGCTGACTAGGCTGAGCAGTGGGTTGTCCTTGCTACATGTAAGGCTGACCACTCTGCCCAGAAGGGTATCCTTGCTGGGCTCCAGGTTGTCCTTGTTGCACGTAAGGTTGTCTCGGATTCCCGTAGGGTTGACCTGAAGGGTATCCCTCCTAGACTCCAGGTTGTCCTTGTTGAGCGTAAGGTTGTCCCGGGTTTCCAGAAGGTTGCCCAAGATATTTAAAGGACGGACCACCATAGGCCGAAGGTTGTCCCTGGGAGGGTTGTCCTTGTGAGCCTCCAGGTTGCCCTGGATAGGTTTGGCCATAATACTGCTACCCATAATTAGGCTGCGTGTAGGATGGCTAACCTTGGTTTGATGGTCCTTGGTACGGCTACCCTTGATCCGAACAGAATCGGCCACCACCATAACCAGTGGTACCCCAAGTGACATTCAACGGAATCGAAGCCTCAACAGCACATTGAGCTGGCAAGGAGGTATACAAATGATGACCTATAAGGTCATAATAAGGGCCTTGCGTGCCTGGATTTTGGATAGCATGCAAGTATTGAGAATATGTCCCCCCTGCTAAAATGGCATCAGAAGAAGGCGGGGCATTTCTTGTAGGATGAACAACTCTAGCAGCATGTGCCGATTGACCACTATGTACTGGATCACTTGATGGGCCGACAATAGTAGTTACGAAAGAAGACGCCATAACAACACTAGCAACCGGAGTTGAAGATGTAATACAAACGATCGGATTGGTTGGACATGAAGTGACAACGGTATTGTGAACTTGGGAAA
>APFE030728711.1:45954-70355 GCA_000404065.3 Pinus taeda
TACTATGGCATACAAATTGGAGCTTCCTACAGCTTCCTGAGTGCACCCAGTTTTCCATGTTTCATGTTTAAAGAAGGTTATAGGTGACAAACTCCCAGTTCAAACAATATTGCCAGAACTTGACGAGGAAGGAAAAATCATATTGGAACCGGAAGCAGTCACAGAAACAAGAACTCGACAGCTACGAAATCGATCAATTTTGGAGAATCTCATCAAGTGGAAGAACTTATCTACTAAAGATTCCACATGGGAGGATGAGAATTTTATACAGAAGCATCCATAACTACTCAAGCGTTGAGGACAACGCTTTGCGGAAGGAGAGGGGCATGTTAGGTCCCTATAATACTAGTGATTCCTCCATTACTATTGTCATTGTAGCCCTTATTGTTATTATTATGTGCCTATTGTCCCCATATTGTTATTAGTGTGCCCCATAGAAACCCACTATTGTTATTGTTGTGCCCTTATGTTATTACTATTATGTCGACTTGATTATATTGTGACCCCTTAGACTCCTATATATAGAAGGGAGGTTTAGTCATTTGTATCATCCAAGAATTGTTCATTTGTTTAATGTAAAGGAGGTTGCCCCCTCGAAGAGGTTGAATTCTAAGGCGTTGATCTATCTTTTCTATCTTTTTGTGAGCTGGTTTCATAACAAACTCATTTCCGTGCTTTATATGGTTATTATGCTTTATCTTTTGTTGATATTGTTTTTGGAGACAGCAGGGCCCCAAAGGCCAAGGAGTGGATCCTTGAGAGCCAAGATATCCTTAAGGCTCTTAAGGATAATTTACAGGCAGCCCAGAACCAGTAGAAGATGTATGGTTATTAGCACAGAGTAGAGAGACATTTTGAGGAGGGTGACTAGGTCTACCTTCGATTGCAACCGTACCGACAATCCACACTCAAGCAAAAGGGGGCAAAAAAGCTGCAATCGAGATTCTTTGGGTCATATAGAGTGAGCAGAAGAGTTGGAGAGGTGAATTACGAGTTGGAGCTACCACTAGGGAGCAGGATTCATAACATCTTTCATGTATCATGCCTTAAGAGGGTGTTGGGGTAGTAGGTTACAACAGTGATGGAGTTGCCTCCACTTGATGATGAGGGGCATTTGATCTTAGAGCCAGAAGCCATCTTGGAAACCAAAGAGAGGAAGCTCAAGAGAAATATAATCAAAGAACATTTGGTGCAATGGAAGAATCTACCAGATGAGGATGCCACTTGGGAGGGAGAGCACATTCTGGAGCATCCGACATTGAAGTTTCTTGGGGACAAGCAACATTTGGGAGGGGAGGACTATAATGTCCCTTCCTAAATAATTTTGGAACAAGATTTAATTTTGTACTATAGGGCCAATTTTGGAGTAGTGGACCCCATACGATGATATTAGGAGATTAGACTAGGTGAAGATGTTTTGTTTTAAAGTTAAGTTACACATGGAGGCCACCCTCACTAAGGAATTACGCACTCCCTAGTTCGACATGCATAGAGAGGGAGATAACTTTTTGATGGCGTTGGTTAAGTGGGGCCATGATGGAAGACGAAATGGAGGGAAAATTCCCCCATGAAAACTATATAAGGAGGGCAACTCTATCTTCTTAAATCATTCATGAGTGTATATCAATTTCTCTTAGTTGCTCGAGCTACTTAGCCGAGTCACTAGTTGTTTAGCACGAGTTCTTCAAGTGGAGAGCTCATCCTTTCTTCGAGGGACTTTGAGTGCCACCCTAGGAAGGTTTCCTTCATTTCTTCAGGAGGATATTCTCGTTGTGGTTTCTAGCAATAGCATTTCCTTCCAGCTGGTGCATATTTCTGGAGGACGCAAGGAGAGAGGAAGTCGAGTTGTTTGTGGAGTTGAGTAGGAGAGTTTTGCTATGGGATTTTCCAGAGGAGAGGCTAAGGAGGATTTCCAGCCTTTGGGGGATTTTGGGGGCCGATTGGGCTTCGAGTTTGGCAGTGTGATTTCCGCACTTCTTGGGCCAGCGCAAAAGCAGTGTGTGGGACCTCATCTAGAGGGTAGAGTATTATTCCTTGAGGCTGAGCTTTGTCGTGGAGGTTAGAGGAGATATTTGGAGTGGTGTTTGCTTCCATTTTAGATCTTGGAGGAGGACTTTGTGGCCATTTCTTGCAGGTCGTTTTGTTGTAGCTGCTTAGAGGGTGTAGGCCATAGAGGAGGTCGAAATTGGGTGGTTGGAGATAGGCCAAACCCTTTCTGGGTTTTGGCCAAGGAGTTTGTGGCTGAAATTTCAAAATTTTCTGAGCACCAAAGGTGGGGCCTCTTGCAGCACCTTTCCAACTAGTTGTTTCTGTCACTGGGAGATAACGCAGAGCTTTAGAGAAGTAGTTGCTTTCTAGCATTCGGGATTACTGTCGACACCTGGGTTCTGTCTAGCTTGCGCTTGAGGAAAGCCAAGGTTCTCTTTCCATATTATTGTACATTGCTCCATTACTAAATAAAATGCCTCAATTGGTTCCCATTTCTGTTGTGTACTGAGTATTTGTTGATAGTTTAATTTTTCTGCGAAATAATCGAATTGGCTTTTGTGTATAATTGTTTGTTTAAGTTTGGAACATTACTGTGTGTGTGTGTGTAAGAATTGAATTGTAAAGCATAGCACGGGGTCGTGGAACCCAATCCCATGAACGGGTTGGAAACCAATTAGCAATTGTCAAGTGAAGCAAGGAGGATAGCCAGGGGTTATAGCCACATGGTTGCCAAGTAGCCAAGTCAATGAGGTGGCACTCTCTAAATTATCAAGACTTCAATGGTCACATCTCATGATCCGAAGGTCAGATGCAAGAAAAGTTTTATATCACCAGAATTGTCTTGAAGAGATGAACGCAATGGTGATGTCAAACTAGGGTTTTGAGTAAGTTGAAAATATCAAAATTCCAAACCCCATTTCTATAAAAACACCTTATATCTTGGGTCAACGTAGTAGTTGCTTCCTCTTAATCAATGTGATGTTAAGGATTAGGAGGGGGTTATTACAATGACAACACGAATATTAAAAACAATGTTGTAGATGCGAAAGTTTTTCTCAATTTGTATAAACAAGGGTTGACCAATATTAATAGAAAATTGTTTTCCCTGTATTTTTCTTACATATTTTAAAAATGCCACTTTCTATGGCAGTGGGAAAAAGCATTCTCACTTTAGATCTTATTTCGTATATAAAGTCATTAATATGGAATTCTCTGGCCTACATTGATTCCATTAATATTTGCATTTTCCATTCCATTAATATTTGCATTTTCCAGGAGTTTCTATATGTATTCCTCAGTGGTTAGCTTCTTCCGCGAAAAAGAGTAATTTGAGCCTCATCTCATATGGATGGTATTAATGGGTTATTTGGACGAATGAGCATTCAATAATGGTGCATGTGTCACTAGCTACCTTGTGTATTCTAAAAGAAATGTGTCGAATTTTCATTGGCATAAGTGCATTGGATGTTTCATAAGGATATTTAGGTGGCGAAACCATGAGGGTCATGTAAAGAGAGTGAAGAATATAAGTTGGATGGTGAATGGGATGTTTATTTGAGTTGCAAGTATCATTGTAAAGGATATAAATAGTTTATACCACATGCATGAAGAAGAAAGATAGAGGAGAAGGAGATAGTCGAAAAGGGAGGGAGAAAAAAAAGTTGAAAAGCACACCTCCCTAGGCTTTTTTGGCTAAGATCAAGTGTATTTTTTCTGATCAGTTTAATATTGCAAACCACGTGATATTAACAATAGCTTGCTATTGGGTCTCTTGAGCATCGCTTGTGAGTTGCACTACAACACCAGCCTAGCGCTGCACTATAACATCCAAGCGCACTCCAACAACGCACAACTCAAATTACTGTGATGACTTGGTTGGTGGACTGAAACACCCACCTAGCGCTGCACTATAACACCCAAGCGCACTCCAACAACGCACAAACGCACAACTCAATTTACTGTGATGACTTGGTTGGTGGACTGAAACACCAACCTAGCGCTGCACTATAACACCCAAGCGCACTCCAACAACGCACAACTCAAATTACTGTGATGGCTTAGTTGGTGGGCTGAATTTGTCTTCGCCAATGGAAACCGTGAAACATATTACATATGAAAATTACTTTGATGACTTGGTTGGTGGACTGAATTTGTCTTCGCCAGTGGAAACCGTGAAACATTTTACATATGAAACATGAATGGTGTAATGTGTAAAGCCGATAACAAGGTGAACATCAAGATGTATGAAACATGAATGGTGTAATGTGTAAAGCCGATAACAAGGAGAACATCAAGATGTACGCCTCACTCTCTCCAATGATTTGCACACAATTTGCACACAAAATCCTAAAACTTGTGTTTCCAGTATAGTGGCATGGTGCCATTGTCTTGTAATGTTGTCCATCTTAAGTTGAGCTTTCAGTGTCCGAAGCAATTTGTTTGACTCAACAGTCAATCCATCAATGGTGTGCATTTGGTCTTGTGTTTACAGATTTATAGAACAATCTGGAGAAACCTATCCATCAATGGCGTGCGTTTGGGCTTTTGTGTTTATAGAATAGAATAATCTGGAGCAATCTATCCATCAATGGCGTGTGTTTGGGCTTTTGTGTTTATAGAATAGATTGTAGTGATATAAATTAATGGCCTCAGTTTAACAATTATAGTTTTTTTTACTTTGAAGGTTATAGAAATTCCAGTCATATTTTGAAAAAAATCAGGTGGGGCCTTTTGTAAATCTAAGTAAAAAGCTGTTTAAATTCATAATTTTAGGTGCTTTAGGCATGGTGTTGAATCTATTTCCATCATCAAAAACACTATTCAAACACTACCTCTACAAGATTTTTTGAATTTTTTTGCCAGATTCCAACCATTTTGACCAGACAATTCCTCCGTGACTTCTAAATCAATAAACACAACTGCACAACTACTAGCCATTTGCAGTAAAATCATACCTTGATTTAATTTTAACAAGTAATAGCCTAAATTCCTATCACTTTTAGTAAACAATTCCTCCACCTCCATAGACATTCCTCAATCAATGAATGCAACTGCGCACGTACTAGCGATTTGCAATAAAATCGTACCTTGATTTGATTTTAACGAGCAACAGCCCAGGACCACCACCCGTGCGTAATTTCAATTAATTACTTCAGAACCACCCGGGGCTAAAATTTACCAATGAAATCCGCCAATTGCAAATACTGGATTTCCATTATATAATAATTTCACCACAAGTGCGTGATTTCAACTAATTATTTCAGAACAACCCGGGGCTAAAATATACCAATGAAATTAGCCAATTGCAAATACTAGATTTCCATTATATAACCATTTCACCACCAGTGCGCGATTTCAACTGATTATTTCAAAATCACCAGGGGTAAAATTTACCAACGAACATACTAGATTTTCCAATAAAATCATTTTACTCCATTGGAATTACTCATGAATACTCCGGTTTAGTTTTACTGTTGGTGTGGAAGCCGTTCGAATGCGAGCCTATCCTAGCACAAATTATATGTGCACTCTCCTCAGTGGGAGATGTTAGGTAGACCCCCCTCCCAAGTGCAATGAAGTCCTTCCTGATCATCGATTGACCCTCGAGAGGTAAGCATGTTTTGCACTTTCCCATGTTCCCTCTATACCCCTTCCTTTCATTACTTCCATCCCAACCTTGATACGTGATATAACCATAATATGTTTTAATCCAAAATTAAAACACACTCCATTGTTACCTCTTCCATTCATCCTTATTCATCATCATCTTTTTTTAAACATCCGTGAGTGAAACCGGTATATTTCTTCCATTTCATCTCTATGTAGTTGTTGTTAACATCCATGAGTGAAAGTGTTAGGTAGTATGGCTCTCACTTAGGTTCAACTCACATTGCTGCTCTATGTACTTGTTGTTAACATCCATGAGTGAAAGTGTTAAGTAGTATGGCTCTCATTTAGGTTCAACTCACATTGTTGATGTTAGTGCTTTTGCTTAACATTGTGGATGTGATGCTTGATAATGGGCTATGTGTGTGATAATTGTTTGGGTTATGTGATGGGTTTTGGCAAATTTAGCGCTAAGGGTTTGCTTAATTACTTGGACAATTTTCCAAACCAAAGGCATGTATATGATACGGAGGTTACATGTTCAAATCAATGTGAGACCCTCCGAGTTACCAATAGCTCTTGCACTCAACAGTTCACACCAAAAAACTTTGAAGGATCTCCCCCTTCTTCCCCATAATAGTGGGATGAAGCATGGTGCCAACCACTAGCTTGGAGAGACACACACACAAAATACTATGCATTTCTGAAGCAACCGAAATGAACCAATATCACTGACTAGAAAGCACTTAAAGAACTATAAAAAGGAGAAGAACCACAAATTATAAGCCCCCTATTGCTTGACAAGTGGCTAATAAAATATTTCCATTTGCAAAAGCGCAAGGATTGAAAGCCAAATCGAATGGCCCACTTTCCAAATAGAGATAGATTGAAACTAAACAAAAACAACAAATCCCATCTACCCATAATAAGGAGAGACGTTAATACTAATCAAAAACAACAAATCCCATCTGGCCATATTAAAGATAGACATTACTACTCCAAAAAACAATAAACCCTTATGGGTAGACCTTAATACTAATCAAAAACAACAAATCCCATCTGGCCATATTAAAGATAGACATTACTACTCCACAAAAACAACAAACCCCATATCAGGAATGGGGTCACAGTCATCTTTGTGTGGGGCCCACCCATTAATTGGTGTTTCATGGATAGGTAGAGCAAAGTCCCATCTAGACCTGGAATTTGACATTCGGTGGAACGTCTTTCTGTCTGAAGATTTACTTGAAAGTTGGTTGCAAGCTTCGCTATTGGAACAAGAAGGAACAATTTCCAATTGGGTGGGGCATCTGGATGCCAATTAGAGAGGCAATTTTCATCCTACCCAATATGTGGACTATGTGGAATTTTCAATGCTTTGCCTCGCATGGAACGGAGGAATAGATGAATGCACACCTCAACATATGTTTGTATAATGGTTGAAGAGTTAGAAGGATGTCTACAATCGATGGAGAGCACCTTAAGTTGTGTAGAGAACATGCGGCTCCCTAATGCACACATTCATCTAAGGCTTGACTTCACCAAAGTCCGATACTCGCATGAATTTGAGGGAGACCCAAAGAGCTCACCAACTATCTAACTGTTGATGTGATTAAGTGAGTTGTCAAGACAATCGAACATAATATTGCAGCAGCTAATTATTACACCTTTCGTCGATGAAGAAGTAGAAGTAGAAAATGAAGTTACGATATCTATCATACCTTTTGTGTCAACGAAATAGTGTTTTCGAAGGCCCCGGTGAAGAAAGTGGTCACATCGTGATTGACATGAAAGAAGTCGATCTAGGAAAAGATTGAGTAGTCGAGTATTGAGTTTGACATCGAGTCGACCATGGGTGACCTTGATGTCCTCGTCAAATAGCCGAAGGAGCTCCACTTCGAAGACTTAGATCAAAGAAGAAAATGATGTCGATAGCCAAGAGAGTTTCAAAATCATAGGATGCTCAAGAAGAAAAAACAACTGGGCAACATATGAGGAAAACAAAATAGATTATGGCATTTTGAGGAAAACAAAATAGATTATGGCATTAAGTGTTGCCAATAACCTCATGGTTATTGCATGAGAAAAATAGATATAAATCATTGGAGTGATAAAAAATAAAATCACAATCAAGAGAATTGTGAAGAAATTGCAAGATATCAATAGCAAAAGACTCATTTAGTAGAGGAGGTGAAAAAGCAAGAAGAAAAAATTTGACAGCCCAAAGATCACAACAAAGATGTTGACCAAACCTGGATTATTGACTAGAAGCAACCGAGGTGCACATGCAACATGGGACTTGATTGAATTAACAATGGACCCAGTGTTAGAAAATCAGAAAGGCAGAAAATTTTTCTCTTGTTGATAATTACTTGTGATTATTATAATAATATTTTTTATGTTCTTCTTTTATCGTAATTCATCAAGCAATTACCAAAACCAAAACATGAAGATCAAGGACACCAGATATAGGTGCACAGCCAGGGAAAAACCCCTATATAGCAGAAAACCTAGTTAAGAACTCTTCCTTCAGTAATTCAAAATGAGATTGACCAAGACCCTAGACCAAAAGACCTTCCTCCTCCACCAATTCAACTTCTCAAATCCAGCTTCAACCCAGAATTTCAACCCCCAGCTTCAAAACTTCAACCCAACTTTAGGATTGCAGTTTCGATCTAGCAACTTCAGTAGCTCCAACTTAACAACTTCACAACTCTGATGCGGCATCACACCTTTGACCTCGATGCAGCTTCACACCTTCGATGCAACTTAACAACTTCGATGCATCTTCACACCTTCGACACAACTTCACAACTTCAATGCAACTTCACAACTTCGATGTAGTTTCTCAACTTCGATGCAGTTTCATAATTTCGTTGCACATCAGAGAGAGAGAGAGAGACCCAAAAACTTTGATTCTAGCTTCCTTCTTGAACTTCACACTTTTTCTTCTCCCAGCTATTGCAATTCGAACTTGTGTGAGATGAGTGAAAAATAAGGTCGAGTTGTTCCAAAATATATGCTTCTTGTGAGGTCGAATTCCCCTATTGAGGCCGACTTGTCCTTCCTTTATGCCGACTTGGTGGAGGAGGCCTAGAAGACCTAAAATATAATATAATAAATTTCTTATTTGACAAATAAATCCAAATAAGGGTTCTTTACAATATGACATTGACAAGGGCCCCTGTAATAAATCGTGGAAGCCTACAATTGTGTTTATGACCTAAAAATAATTGACCCAAGCAGGAAAACCAAAACCATGCTTTAATAAGTCAATTTATTTAATAATAAAAATAATTTTTCTTTCTTTTAAATATAATATGTCATGACTAAAATACAATTATGAAGACCGACATTAGTTACATTCTTCAACACTCCCTTTTAACTAGTTAGGTATTGATAATTACCTATATCTATAGAGGTACATGGAAGATCTCCACAATGAACTACGAAGAGTTCTAGCACACTCGGTGCTATAGACTAGATTCCTGACCAAGGTAATCTATCCGGGTGGGACTAAGATGGACTAAAGCTTTCACTCAGTCTAGGAACCATCAGGCTTACTAACTAACCATCAACCCAGGGATCCAGGTGCATATCCAAGGTCAGAGCTCCAATACCAATGCCACCCTTCCTCTTCGGGATCTAGACATCAAACACACATAGGTCAGTCGAATACCCTCCTAAGAATTTGCCATTAGATGCTTCAACTCTCCCTAATAAACTAGATATATCCATTTGTCCAAGCATGCTTCCCAAGTGTTCATCCTTCTTCATGGAGAGATTTACCTGTATAAACACAAACCCCAATCAACAATAAACTTTCAAATATATAAATAATCACAAACCTTCGGGGCCCTCATTCATTTGAATGTTGCTTATATTATCATCAAGTTCACCATATGCAAATTGTCGAAAGCTTTCTTCTACTTTCAATTATATTGCAAATCTATTCATTCTCTGATTCATTTTTCAAGGTATCCATCATAATATGCCCTCCCTCTCAATTGGGGAGATGTACTCTTTTCTTCAAACCATGCTCCCTCTTAACTTAAGGAGATTAACTATTTTCTTCTTCTATAACATCAAAGAACCTTCTATGACTTCCATTCTTTCTTATGGTAGAAAGGTCATCTTCCTTCATTATGCTTATATGAACATATTTATCATCTTGAAGATTGTGTACTTGCAAATCCTTGAATAGCAAGTACAACCAAATACAAATATACAGAAGTATGAAGTTAACCAAAAATCAAGTCATTATAATGGAAGCATTAAAACATTCAAACTTAATACATCTAATACCTAAATATAGTTAGGTTCATAATTAGCAAGAGAAACATACTTCAATATTCTGCTAGGATTATTGTCATAAACCCTTAAAATAACTTAATCAAGATAACAAACTTTTACTCTTACAAACCCTAGATTCCACCTCTGTGACACAAATCCTTTAGATATTAGCAATTAATAACAATCCTATCATGCATCTAAGGTTTTAATAATGTTAGACACTACTAGGTTTTGTTTTCAAACCCTAGATTTTATCATCAATACTAAATCATATCGGAAAACAATATTATCATATCATATACTATCAATTACTAGGGCTTTGTTACAAACTCTAGAATTCACAATCTATGAGCATCAATAATTAGGTCAACATACTTGTAAATACATATCTAGGATTTCATGCACTAGCAATACACACCAATATGAGAGTTATACATATAACAATTTTGATTAGGCTAGGGTTTTGATCAGATAGACGAACAAATACCTAGGGATTCATTCATAGGAACTTGTTATATACATGTTTAGTTCATAAAACCTAAATTACCAAACCCTAAAGATCTAGAGTTTCAATACATGACTTAGATATAACAGTTCCAAAACATCAAAAGAATAGGAATTCTAGATTTCATCAACAACCCTAAGTAGACTAGGGTTTCAATATTAACATCAACATACCCTTGGGTTAGGGTTATATAGTGAAACTTTTTAGGGTTCCATAATAATGATAATATAATGAAGGTAGATTCAATATAATGATTAATCACCCTAACAAGAATATTCGTGATTCAAAACCCTAGACATGACGATGTCAGTAATGTAAAGAAAATTTAAAATAGAATGAACATACCTTTTATGAAGAGAACTTTATAAAAAAAATTATAGTCTAAGGCATACCTTTGAGTTGTTCCGTAACAAACCTTGTAGAACATCAAATCTTGACTAGCTTCAATAGAACTTCTTTCATGCTTCAAGTCTATCCTTTGAAGTCTCCTCCATAACCCTTGAGCAATCATCAAGATTTCCTATCCAAGGAAAATAATAGAGAAAGGTTATTAGTATACAATACAAACAAATCTTCATGTAAGGAGGAAACCAAACATGAAAAGATGAAACCAAGAATAGAATACTTCATCTTTTGTTAAAATGGTGGAGGCTTCCTCTTAACCCAATCCTTTTGAGGGATACCTACAACCTTATAAAAATGAAAATTGTTCTAGCAAGACATGTTATACCCATAAACTCTAGAAATCAAAACATAAAGGAAAACAATTCAAAATATAAATAAAATACTAAAAGGGTTATGTGAGAGAGAGAGGACTTAATAGTATAAGTCCTTGACTTTTGATTCTTCGGTCTTGTTCTTCTTAGGTGGGTCTTCATCAACAACATTTGCATGTTCCATCTATCTCTTCTTATTTCTTGGATTCTCTGGACAATGGCTTTTGTAGTGACCCATCTTGTGATAGTTGTAACATTCAATCTTGGATAGGTCCACTTTCTTCTTTGGTCCTTTGAACTTCTTGAGGGTTCCCTTCTTCTTGTGATGAACATAATAGGAATTTGAGGTGCTTTCTTCTTCCTCCTTATTGTTGTTTACTAAGTATATTCTGGTTTATTCTTGAGTACATGCATTCCACATTTGTTCAAATGTTGGAGTATCCTTCCAACTGTTAAGTCTTGATGCAAAGGCACTCCAAGATTTTGGTAGTCCTATATTAAGGGTAGTAATTACGAGCTCATTTTCTGGGATAACTTCATCTATAGTTGGGAGTTCATCTATGATTCCATGTTATGATGAAACATTATCATCATTTGTCATCTTAATAGTTATTAGTTCGTTCTTGAGGCTTGCTATTTGACCAAGGTTCTTGAATGTGAATAACTTGGACAGAGCCTCATACATTTCTTGAGCTGAATTTATGTTGGATGTGTATGAAATTAGGTTATCCTTAACTTCATCCACTATTAGGTTCATAGCCATGATTTTGATTTCTCTAAACTTTGCTTTCTCTGCATCACTTGATTCATCATTAGGCTTCTTGACTTTTCCTTTAACGAGATCCAAAACTTTATTCTTTTCAAGAATGAGGTCTATCCTCTTTTTCTAGGCCCTCTAATTGGAGGCTCCTTCTAATTTGTTTCCTCCCTTCATTGATTTTGTCATGTTTCTTGTAGATAGTAGGCTTGTCTCTTTATATTATCCTTTTCCTTAATGACCTTTCTTTGATCTCCTTTCCCTTAATATATCTTTGACCTGCCTTTATCCTTCTTCTTCACCTTAGCTCTGATGCCATGTTAGAAAATCAAAAAGGTAGAAAGATTTTCTCTTGTTGATAATTACTTGTGATTATTATTATAATATTTCTTATGTTCTTATTTTATCTTAATTCATCAAGAAATTACCAAAATAAAAACACAAAGATCAAGGACACCAGATGTAAGTGCGCATCCAGGGAAAAACCCCTATATAGGGGAAAACCTAGTCAAGAACTCTTCCTTTAGTAATTCAAAATGAGAAAGACCAAGACCCTAGACCAAAAGACCTTCTTCCTCCACCAAGTCAGCTCTTCCTCTTGACAGATGAACACTTCCAAAGTTACCAAGTGTCAACTTATCAAATGCAGCTTCAACCCAGAATTTTGACCCCCAACTTCAAAACTTCGACCAGGCTTTAGGACTACAGTTTCGATCTAGCAACTTTAGTAGCTCCAGCCTAGCAGCTTCACCCCTTTGACCTTGATGTAGATTCACATCTTCGATGCAACTTCACAACTTCGACCTTGATGCAACTTCACAGCTTTGATGTAGCTACACCTCTTTGATGCAGCTTCACAACTTTGACCTTGATGCAACTTCACAACTTCAGTGGAGTTTCCCATCTTTGATGCAACTTCATAATTTCGTTGCACATGTGTGAGAGAGAGAGAGAGAGAGACCCAAAAACTTTGATTCCAACTTCCTTCTTTAACTTTATACTTTTTCTTCTCCCATCCATTTCAATTCAAACTTGTGCGATATGAGTGACAAATGAGGTCAAGTTTCTCCAATATATAGGGTTCTTGCGACGTTGAATTCCCCTGTTGAGGCCGACTTGGTGGAGAAGGCCTAAAAGGCCTAAAATATAATAAAATAAATTTCTTCTTTGACAAATAAATCCCAATAAGGGTTCATTACAATATGACATGGACAAGGACACTTGACATAAACCCTAGAAGCATGCAATGGAGGCTATGACCTAAAAATAATTGACCCAAGCATGAAACCCATGCTTTAATAAGTCAATTTATTTAGTAATAAAATTTCTTTTTCTTTCTTTTGATAAATATAATACATCATGACTCAATTACAATTATGAATACCGATATTAGTTACATTCTTCAACACCCAAGTCCAATGAAGCCCACCCCAACAGTATAAGAGAGCGTTGATGCACAAAATCAAGACAATGGGGATGGAGGTGGTACATAAAATCGATGAAATTAGGTCAACATGAACGAACAAGGAAATGGGTTGGTTGACTAGGATATGTCATCAAAGTAACAACAACAAGGGTACCCCAAAAAATTGTTCATGCTCGTGAAAATCAACATAAGTTCGACAAAGGTCCACTTTCCAATTGAACAAAGGTAACTTAGCAAAAGACAGAAGCAACTCAATAGGGGAGAGTGCCATCACAATTGACAATCCACCAAAGAATGAAGTAGCCTAAGGCCAAAAAGTGGGAATTATATAGGAAATTAAATCGGGGAAAAGGGTCCAAACTCAACTAAGGATAAGACTTCGACAACTTGAAGACTTCAAGAGGAGCAAGAAAGAAAAGTTGTAGTGACATTCAAACCTATATATGCTTCCAATTCAAAGATTTAATATTTTTTTATAAAAGAGTGAACAAAGGAAGTAACAATAGATCAAGGGTGATAAAGAAAAAACACCCTCCTTTATTCTCGTTTATTGAGAATGAATGGCATAACACCAACAACTCAGTCTTTGCTATAATTGCAATGGGCAATGCTTTCCTAGGGCATACCTGTAAAGGACTTAAATTGTTTCAAATCAATGGCTCCCTTCGAGGCTAATAAGATGACAGTCCATACCTGCAATTCCATAGATCACCTCTCCTCCTAAGGGATAAACAACCTTATAAAATTCTTGTGAGGATCTCCAAATTTCCCTCAATTATCCAATATTTTTGCACCCTGAACTTTGAAGTTGATTGGTTCCATCAAGAACTCCAAGGTGATTGTTCCCCATGATTTTATTCATAGAAGAGTGGTCAAACAGACCCATTTTTGTGTCCATGTAAAGCACATATTTCATATTATGATAGCCAATGGAGGCATACAATGAAACATGTAGGGTTGTGTGAAAATGGGAAACTATTGACACAAATCTAACATGGCTTATATTGAAATCTCGGGTTATGGTGTAGTTTTAAATGTAGAATGGTTGCACACTCTAGATAATGTTTTGATGGATTTTAAGGAATTATACACGAGCATCAATAATGAAGGGCATAAGCACACACTCAAAGCGATTAATCCTAGCTCTCCTGAAATCATCAACTCTCATCGTACGAAGTTATTGATGAAAGGCCACTCCAACATTATTTCCTAATTCAATTTCATACAATTGTGGATAGTCCCCTCACCCACCCTTTATTTGCATATACTCCTAATTATACTTTAGTAGGTATTTAAAACACCCAATGGATTACCACATCCATGTGGTGAGCATGAACATGGCATCCCCTTCACTCTAGGTGTTCAAGCCATGCAATGTGTTTCCTTATAGGTACCCATTTACATAGAAGAAAGAGACAAGGATGATCATTCAAGAGCTAATAAAGGTTGGAGTCACACATCCCAATTCCATCCCTTGCTCATTAGCCATGGTCCTGGTATTAATGAACAAAGGTAGTTGACACATGTGTCAAATTTTTTCGCTATCAATCAGTTGACCCTCAAAGACAAATTTCCCTTTCTAGTTGTCGATGATATCTTGGATGAGCTTCATGTGGCACAAGTTCTTCACTAAACTAGACCTTTGCTTAGGAAACCATAAAACAAAAATGGAGGAGGTGGATATTCGTAAAACAAAATTTCACATACATGAATGTCATTATGCCTTTTTAGTGTTTCCGTTTCAAATTTTCAATGTTTCATCCACCTCCAAGAGCCCGATGAACAACATTTTTTGACCCTTCCTATGCAATTTTGTGCCTTTATTCCTTAATGATAGCTTAATCCATAACAAAACTTGGGATTAGCAAATTCCTTCGGTATAAATCACATAAGAGAAATTTTTGGCCAACGTGTTTCAAACCAACAAGTGTGATTCATCATCTGGTCCTGATGATGAACCACACTTGTTGGTTCGAAACGCGTCGGCCAAAAAATTATCTTATGTGATTTCGGTTGAAAGACTTTGCTTAATTCATTATGGATCACAGAAGCTTGAATACAAAACTTGGGATTATTTTGTAGAACATATTGATAGAGCCTTGTCACTCCTTGAGGACCACAATTTGTTCCTTAAGCATTCGAAGTACAATATCAGGGCTTCAAAGGTACAATACCTAGGTCACATTGTCAATCAAGAATGGGTGCATGTGGACCCAAAATCAAGTTGCACGTATGCAGGATTAGCCACAACCCAAAACCTTGAAGAGGTTGTGTGGTTTCTTAGGACTTACTGGCTACTTTAGGAAATTTATGGGGAATTATGTTAAAATTTTCACCATCTTAACAAACCTGCTAAAAGAAAAGGTTCTTATATGGAATGATGTTGTTGAGTAGGCCTTAAGACATTTAAAGAAGCCATGTGCACTACACCCATTTTAGTAGTGCCCACTTTCCTTGATGTGATGCATCAAACATAGGTCCAAGAGATGTGTTGATTTGATTGTGGGATAGAAAATTTGATCAAATCCACCCGAGAGAATGATCTAATGGCCATATTTCATGCAAATGAGACTTGGCACCTATATCCTATTTGGAGGTGCTTCCAAATAAAGATCAGCATTATAGTTCAAAGTGTTTTCTGGACCACAAGCTATCATCCATTCAGCAACACAAATGGGTCAGTAAGATTCATTAGTGTGATTATGAGGTCATATATAAGAAAGGAAATGTTGTGTCTGCTTCGTTGCATAAATATGATGAGAAGGATATTTGTATTTTTGTTATCCTTACCATACCATATTGGCTCCTCGAAGCTTGTTGAGAATGGTTGGAAATTGACATAGTGGTTCAACTCACCCAAATGCTTTAAGAGGATCCAATCCCCCTGTGGGGTATACATTGCAGTAAAATACCTTGAAGTATAAAGGGTGCATTTTTCTAGTGCAAACATCATTAGGGGAATTTTGAGGTCTAAAATGAGCATCATAAGGAAATTATAAAATAATAGTGGAAATAATAAAATAATATTAGATTACATCATCAAATATTAGAGGGAGAAAAGAAAAAACTATTTTTTCAACTCGTATTTTCAACTTATCTCCCTATGGGTTTACTCAAATTTCGAGTGGAAACACTTATTGGATGCAAAATTTGATTACTCATACAAGGAGTACACATGTTTCATACTTTCAATGGAAACTGCTACATGAAAAATGGGAATACATGAAAAACATTATGGCAATCATGTTTTTTCATGTATTTCTCATTTTTTGTGTATCAGGGTCCATCAAAAGTATGCAACATGGATACTCCTTGGATGAGGAAATAAATTTTGCATCCAACGAGTACTCCTGCTCGAAATTTGAGTAAAACCTTAGGGAGATAAGTTGAAAATACAAGTTTAAAAAGTAGTTTTATTATTTTATTATTCTTTATTCTTTTTACTATTTTACTCCAAAAATGGTGAATCATCCCCCATGG
The DNA here is from genome assembly GCA_000404065.3 of Pinus taeda. Taxonomy (NCBI): domain Eukaryota; kingdom Viridiplantae; phylum Streptophyta; class Pinopsida; order Pinales; family Pinaceae; genus Pinus; species Pinus taeda. Next base: position 62,727 of record APFE030728711.1, read on the forward strand.
TTGACATCATCATCTTGAATCCTATTGGTTCTTATAAAGTTTATTTTGGTTGTACATTTTTTCTTAGGAGGCCCATTTTAGAACTCAAAATTCCCCTAATGCTTCTGTAAAATAATGTTTCTTAGAGGAGTTGCATTCATCTCTACCATGATCACTCTAGCTTTCGGGATACCTATGAATGAGCTATGCACTCTTTCTTTTGGGAAGTGTTATCGCTACAACAATGACCCTCCAAAATTTAGCCTCATTCAATTTTGGAGCCTACTCTTTCTTTCATAAGCTGTCACTCTAAGCTGTCTTGTGTTGTCTTGTCATTTGTTCATGTTTTCCTAAGTGTCAACTATCCTTTCAACATCTCTAAGTTTTTCTTTTCTTTATAGGTCAAAGTTTCTAAGTGTCACTTTCTCATCTTTTTGAAGTTTTCATGTCATCTTTATAAAGATACGAAAATCACTAGCTTTTCTTTGACTTATCCAAACTCACTTCACTTAACATGAGCACCACACAAAAGCAATAAAGCACAACCTTTCTCCTTAGTGAAAACACAATTTCTAAAGTTAGTAACCACACATGCACTATTGGAGAAAATTTCTCTCTTGAGCCAGAGTGCACTTTCCTTTCCTAGTAGAGAACACTTCTTTCTCACAGTGGTAGCACACTTCTTGCTCATAGTTGAGCACACTCCTTGTACACAATGAGTACGTATTTCTTGTAAACAACAAGTTCCCACTCTTTGTCTTCAACAAGTGCACATTCCTTATCATTAGAAAGTGTACACTTCTTGTCCCATACACATGTGCACTTCCTAGCTTGCATGCAGCATGCACTACTAGAAAATATGGATTCTCTCCCACTTAACTCACCTAACTCAATGATCAAGTGACAAGTGGTGAGCATGCATTGAAACCCTAATATTAACTTGCATGTGGATTTTCTTTATAAGGATCCAAACCCATTGTTCATTCTCACAATCGTTATTCACTTTGAGTTGGGCACATTCTTTCATTGAAAGGAGTTATTGTCACTCTTGGTCACAAGTGCGCCAATTCTTGGTAAGTTTTGCAAAGTGTTGCTTTTTTCGTTTTTCGTGTTGCTTTTTTTTTCTTAGTTCCATTTTGATCTTCTTTCTACATATTAAGTGTTGTTTTTATCTATTCTTTCTTCTACAAGTGCCGTCTTGTTGTCAGATGTGGCGTTTCTATTAACTCACTGCATTCCATGACCTTTCGCCTTCTAGTCATGATTGTGATGGGATATATGAACACTTGCAACTTGTTTCTCTCACTTTTACTATGCTCTTGACTTGTTATTGATCATCACTTAGCGAGATAATCCTTCTCTCATTGAGCATAGTGCACTTGCAAGTAATATACACTCACTATAAATTCAAACTACGCCTAACTGAGAAAGGCTTCCCTTTCATAGTGCATATCACACTTCTAGTCCAAAGTGAGGCATCTCTTCCCACTACAACTACAACTTGTGCCCTTGTTGAGCCTCCTTAACACATTATGCATTTCTAATTAGAAATGGACCTCACCCTTGTTCACTGTAACTACAACCTACGCTCAATTGAAGTCTTTTTCTCTCACAAGTGCACATGGCATAGTTCTAAGCTCTAGCCTTTCCCTCCTTGTGTGTTGTGATCTTGACTTTCCCCGTCTCTTATTTGCCTTGCCACAATGCGCACTTCCAGTGGCTAGTGAAGCCACCTTGTGTCATTTTTACGAGATTGTGCTCCCAGATTGCACAATCCTTCTTAATCACTGTCTTTCGCATAGTTTTCATGCGATATTTAGATATTTCTAGGAACTAATCATTGTTCACCATGAGTGATCTTCCACTTGCAAGTGCTAAAGATACAAGATATATCAGTCTCTCATCTTCTGCAAGAACAATGCCTCCCACCACTCGAAAGGCTACATCAAAAGAAACTTCATAAAATAGTACTGAGGAGGCAGTGGAATGTTATAAGCCAGTTGTTCCCATCTTATCAAACACACAATGTTTCATTGATAAATATCTCAAAATATCATGGTAGGATATGAAAGATTCCTTCATGCAGAAGGAATTCCTAGAAAACTTAGAAGACATGGAAGTGTACATAAACATTAAGAGGTCCATAATGCATAGAGTAGCATGCAAATTTCCAGTATTACCCTATGCAGAAGCTATTAAATGGATCTTGCTACATATGGATAGCAAGAATCTGGTTCTAAACAGTGAAAGTGGAAAGGAGATTGCCACCAATCATCCACATGATTTACATTCCTATTATAAGATGGTAACACCCAGATAGTATTTGAATACACAATTCTACACAACTTGGGATAAATTGAATACTAGGGATATAATCAAGTTATGGTGGAAAGAGCTTGCAAAGTTTTGCCAAAATCCAAGTGCGGTTTACAAGACCAAATATTTGAAGAAAGTCTATGAGTATCTTATGGAAATGTGTTGTATATTGAATGGGTAGAAGAATGCATAATATTTTGAAGAGAGATGGATTTATTTACTCAACCTGGTTGTTTCAAGAGGCAGGATATTCAACTGGGCTGACATCCTCTCTCACGAACTACAGATTAATATACAACAAGCCAAATAGTCACCAAAATTCTATATGTATGCTTATCTACTAGATGGAATCTATGCTTGCTATGTGTTCACAAGGATGAAATGGAATCAGACCCCTCAAGAGAAGTTGCATGTTTGTTTTCATTGCAAACTATTGTCAAAAGTCAATTTCTAAGGAGTGTATAGGAAACTAGCCGAGCATTTCTTTGTAGTTTTATATCATATAATTTTTTAGACAAAACCCTCCCTACATGACAGATCAGGTGAAGGAGGATCTTTATGAGATTGTAGATTGGTTCGCTTTACCTCATGGCACATAGATCATAGTTTTCGAGTGCCAAACTGCCTCTCACGTGATGCCAAGGTATGTGACCAACAAGGTGGTCCTACAGGAGGTTTCTTATCATTTGAACAATGGTTTGTCTACACAAATCCAAAGGAATAAGAAGTCGCCTTAGTCCTCCTTTCCTTTACAGATCAGATCACATGAGCTTAAGAGCCTTATGGCAACTGAAGCTAATATTGAAGAACTTAGATGCCTTAATTTTGGAGTAATTATTTTTCATAGATACACCCCTAGAAATGTTTTCAACCAACATTGTACCACAATACGTTACACCTGGTCTTATGTATCTATGACATTTCTATAAGTTGAGAAGATTAAGAACTAGTACAATGCATTGAGGAAGAATCAGCTAGGATATGTGGCAATCCCCTCCCATGTTTCTCAAGTATCAAATACATAGATGGAGGAAATTCAATAGGCAGTGATTTCCCAAGTTGACATTGTATTATCAAAGAAGAGGTCAAATCATGATCCACTAGTGGAGAGCAGCAGAAATTTCAATGTTGATTCACTTTGCAAAGGTGCAATAGAAGTGGAGAAACAAAGAAAGAAAAAGGAGGAGGAGAAGAAAAGAAAAGAATAATAGAAGTAGCAAGAAGAGGAGCACAAACAAAATGAGGAACAAGAGAAGAAGAAGAAGCAAGATGACTTGCTGAAGAAGAAAGAAGAATTGAAGAAGAGAAAAATGAAGAAGCTACAGAAGAGACAACAAGAGGAAACATTAAAGAAGCATAAAGCAAAGGAATAAAGGAAAAGAGAAGAGGAAGAGGAACAACAAAAGTGGTTGCAAGAAGAGGAGATGAAGAACAAGCAGGAAGAATAATTTACACAGGAAATGGAGGAAGAACCAATGGCCCGTGACATATAAGTAGAACTACAAGAGGAGGAAGATATTGAACCAATTGCAAATAAGCCCAATATTCAGTGAAAACCTACCCTCACTGGTGTCCATCTCCCATTCAGTGATATGAGAATTTTTCCTCCACCTGACAACAAGGTTATGGATATATCTAACTTTACCTTCGACCAGCTGAAGAAAAGGATTGTACAGGAGAGGCAAAGATATTTTCCCAATGACCCTATTCATCATGATCTCCATAGACACAAAGAAGGTTATAGCATCTAACACTAGAAGGAACCCCTGAGAAGTCATTGCAAAAAACATTACAATAGAAGAAACAATAAATACTTATCATGATATATTAGACATTTATCATTTATTATATTTACTTTCAAGCAAGTTTTTCATTTTTTATAACTTCACACCACTTGTGCATACATCGAAAAACATAAATGATCTTTCACATCAAACTATGCTCTTCACCTTGTACTCATAGCAATCTAGGCGATTCAAAAATAATTGAGAGAGTGCTCAAATGGCTTGGTTTAGGCCACCAAGCCAATACTTTTAAAATCAACCATTTAATATAACTAAATAAAACCTCCCACGAGGACCAAAAAAAATTATAGTGTTGGTTGTGACTGTGGTGTGAGGAATTCAAACAACATTCCACAATTGTTTCTCATTGAAATGTAGACATTATCTTAAAGAGCTTGAAAATCTTTTCTAATGTTTGCACTTCATAACACAAGGGAGGTTCCATGTTTTTGGTGTAAATGATAAGATTGGACTGATCGATTTATGTGTCTCTCAACTTGATGGAATATGTTTGTTTCCATACCAAAGAGGCTAATAACCCCTTATCCACAACTTGTGAAGTGGTATTTTAAATGGATAGTCATAGTTTTATTGCCATGTGTCTTTGGTGGGATTACAAAGGTAGATAAGATAGATGTTGAGAGCTCCCCTAGATTTCATCCCCTTGTACATGACTTGCTATAATAACCTATTTCATACCTACACTTTCCTTGCCTAATGGTTTTCATCATTATCATTTGAGACATTTGGAAGTCTCTTTCATATATTATGGGTTACTTATGCTTGCATAGCATGTTGTACCATGTGTGTTTTTTTTCCAAAGAGAACACTCATCACTAAAAACATATATTGTCACAATTAGAAACAAAATCACTCTTTGCACCACCTTCCCACTTGTTCCCTTTGGAGGCATAACTTTGGTGACCCACTCATACAACATAAATTTGACTAAGCAACTTTCCAATTATAGAAAGCTAAAATCATATCATTCGTGGTTAGTTTGAACCTTCATGACTTGTCTCATTAATGCCCCTATTTACCGTGATGTCACTTTGCCAATGATACCTACCTAATTTCCTTGAACGTTGAGTTGGGGAGGACCTATCCATGAGTGGCATATAAAACATGGACATCATATGATCAACCTTTAAGACCCCCTTCTCATGGATTGGTTTCTGAAATCACTGCATCTTGCTATTTCAAAATACATGGCCACCACCATGCCCCAAACTTAAGAAGAGATACTAAATCCAAACAATTTTACCTTATTTATGCAAAAAAATAACACTCGTATATCATCATCCTTGATGCCCCACAACACATTTCACAAAATCCACCTTCAAAATCAAGAGCACTCCATGTTTCCAATACTCATAGAGGGTCAATAATTTTCATCTAAATGCAATGGTTTGGTAGCATGTCCATGTCCTTTATGACTAACCTTTAAGACCATCATTTGGCCATCATAATCCCCCTTATTGTAGGGCTAGTACATCTTATGACAAAAATGGTTCATCTTGTGGCAATATCTCTTGTAGTTTCCCCACAACTTCCTATGGGACTAATACCATTTACAATGTTCCTCCACCTCAAAATCTATATTCTCAACTTCCATGTCCTTCCAAAGGATAGTTGTCTCACCTCCCCCATGACTATCAACAAACATCAACTTGGTAAACCATTCCTTGTACCCTATTCATACTTGTGCATAATAAAATTTGCAAGGCCAAAGAAATCAAAACCCGCTAAACAAGGGTAAGGAGAAGAAGGATCACTAATACCAAGGGAAAGGGGAGTGAATAATATAATCTTTATAAAATTTGGGGGCACCCCACTTTAGATTTGATCCAACCCCCTTGGGACTAACAAAGACAAGGTCATATCATAAGTTACAAGACAACCATACTTGTGTTATTTCTGGGACATGTGGCCATTACACCCATCATTATCCTGGAATGCCTAAAATTCAACACTTGCAAAGTTTATAGGTTAAAGAAAATAGCAACCCCCCACTCAAAATATTACTTAAACCTTGTAAGGGAACCCTCCCTTCAACAATGATATAAATTAACACCTTTCATTGAAAAAATTTAGCAAACCATGATCGAGATGTCCTTGAATCTTCTTCTCCTTCCAATTCATCATAGAATAGAAACCCTTATTTCCAACACACTTACATGAACTTCACAACCAAAAGTTTTTTTCTCCTTCTATCCTTCATTGATATGGACACTAACATTATTGAGGACTTTTATTTTCTTACGACCTACCATGGCACTCTTCCCAAAGTTATCTATGTGGGATCATCTCCAATCTAACCCATATCGTCATCCTTGGAGGCACTGCTCATCCCATCTAAGACACCTTCCCCAAAGTTTGGAGTCATTTTTGGTCCACCTAAGGAACCCTTGTTCTCTACGCGTTAAATAATTTGTTGTCATTATGATACAGGCATTGTCCTTGATGGCAACTCAATCAGATGATAGATCACAGTATTGCATGTTAACAACACAGAGTTACAGATCAGACTATACAGAATGAAGAAAGAGAGGTATACGCGGGTTCACCATTGACTAAGCCATGTATAAACGCAGGTTCACTGTATACAATGTTGGCATTATGTTTCTGGTATGGTTATAGGTTACAGATGTTGTACTTGATGGCAACACCCATGGCAAGGGCTCTCAATATGATGAAAATTAAGAAGTACGCAGGAGAACAGTTCAAAGATCGTACCGCAGGTACGCTGTGCAGGGACGCGTCAAGACACGCAAGGTACCCATTCATGAGGTGCTACCCCAGTGCACACACTTCAGGCAGTAAAGCGCGCCGCACGGGGTTCCTATGTTAACCCTGGTATTTAGCCGACGGTATTGTGTTTATCATGGTTCTGGCCCGTGGTATGTTTTATTTTAATTATTATATTGAGCCCCCTGATCCTTGATTTGAGGAAGAGCTTGCCTATATAAAGCAAAAGGAATCATTTGGCTTAGTATGGGCTTTGGGTTGAATATCTTAAGATCTGAAATATTTTGGTTATTGTTTCAAAAAGCTTGATCTATATGAAAGTGAAGTGGAAGGCGAATCTATAAAGGGTGATCTCCCGAGCGCTTGATCAGATCTGGGCATCTGTCTAACTGTAGCACACTGGTGATATGTAAATTCAGCCCTAATCTGATGTACGCAGGTGTTTAACGGTGCCTCTGCGTAGGTACGCAGAGCAGAAGAAGGATAAGTGCATGGGTACGCAGGGGCGACAAAGGCGCAGTGCATGGGTATGCTAAGGCGACGAAGGAGCAGTGCGTGGATACGCAGAGCGACGGTGGTTCAGGTGCATACGCACAGAAACAGTACGCGGCGCGATAGTGTCTTTGGGTGCGTGCCTTCAGTGAAGTACGCGGCACGATAGTGTATTTGGGTGCGTATTGTACGCAGCGCAGTAGAAGAAGCAGTGCGTGGTCACGCAGTGCAACAGAAGGAGCTCTGCGGGTATACGCAGAGAAGCAAAGGGTGAAGTGCGTAGCGACGCAGGCCAGTAAAAGGAAAACTG
>APFE030728717.1:0-21482 GCA_000404065.3 Pinus taeda
TTTTTTGTCTTTTTTCTATAATTTTTTTAAGATGAAAAATTTTAAAGAGGAAAAACTAATCAAAAATTATTTTCCCAATAATTTGCTTTTAGTTTTCTTACATTTTAATTTGACTTGTATCTCTTTTTTTTTTTTTTTTTTTTTCAAATCCAATTACATTAATCATATTTTTTTTCTCACTTTTGATAATTAATAACTATTGTGGTAATTAGTTATTTGTTTTTAGAATCTTGTGAGTATTTTTTTCCTAATTTTATTAAGAAAATTTTATCAATGTATAGCTACTAACTTTGTTGAGTTTGTTTTATTTAACCATAGTTTTTATAATCTTTCCGACTATATAAAAAATTCAATAAATTGATCATATAACAAGAAATTGAATTCAAAAAAATAAAGAAATTAATCTTCTTGAAGTCTAAAAGTTTTTGTTTTTTTTTTTTGTTTTTTTAATTACTTTCTTGTGTGTATGTGATTAATATCTATTGTTCTCTCACATGAAAGGATTGAAACTCTTCAATTTCTCATCTATTTCAATTGGTTTGTTAAAGTTATTCTGTTTTATTTCCTTGAATCAAATATAGAGGATTGGTCTCAGTGATAATGCAAAAAGTTAATGTTTAGATTTTGTTGAAAGCTGCTGGTTTTATTTAGAGCTATTGTCAAATTCAATGGATTTAGTACTAAATCACAAATCATTGACAAAATACAATATTTATTTATTTTTTTGAAAATGATTAATGATACATGTATTTATTTTAATATTTTATTTTTACTTTTACTATAATGGTTATAATCTAATTGCTAAATTAATAGTAAAAAAACGTTATTAAAAGAAAGAGACTCCATTTAAGCGATAACAATAAAAGTTTTGTTTCACATTCTTGTGTCTTACCAACATAATTGCATTAAACTCTATATCAATCATTTTCAATTCTCATGGACTTTGTAGGAGACAATTGGTTGTGTAAAACAAGTTTCTTGGAATTGACATCTCATTGAGTTGAAACTAAGTTTCTCAAGAGTCCATATCAATTTGAACCAAACTCACCAAAAAAATAAAGTTATAAAGATTCATTACAACCAATGATGTAGAGTGCTCACCATAAAGAAATATTTTAGCACAACATTTTCACTTTAATTTTATATTTTCTTATAAAAGCTTTAATTTATTATCTCACACTTTATCAACAATTCATATGAGTTGCCACTACTAAAACTTTACTAAGGTAACACCTTGTTATATTAGTATTAATTATTATTTTAATATTTAATTATATCTTATCTTAATTATATAAGAAAAAAACCAACAATATCTTATTTTTTATCTGTTTTTTAATTTTAAAATATTTCACTTTACAAATTTAAATATCTTTAAAATTCTATAATTATTAAACAATTTAACTTTATTTAAACCATAAATAATTTAAATTATTTAAATTTTGATATTATTTAAATAATTATTAGAGAAAGGTTACACGTCAAGCTTTCAAATTACTTTATAAATCCATTAATAATTAAATTATCTCTATATAACATGTATTTAATTCTAACTTACAACTTAAAACTTGTGTCATATCACATGCAACTTTGTTCTTTCTGATAAAAAGAAAGGTGAACATATGTTTTTGGATAAGTTGTATTTCCAGAATGTGTAATAAAATTGTTTCATAATGAATATTATATATATTATTTTATTTTAAACTTTAAGGAAACAGAATGGTTGAAATTTTTAATTTAAGAAAATACCAAAATCAATACGAGACATGGATATGCATTGGGTTTAGGGTTGTCTTTTATGTTTTTGAAATTAAATTTAATGATTCTAGTTTATATTATTTTATAATATGATAATTTATATTATTTTGTATAATGATAATTTTAAATGTAACGAGGAGAATTAGTATTGAAATTTCAGATTAAAAATAATAATACATCTTCATAAATGTCATTTTATAATACTATAATATGGAATTAGTGGTTAAAAATTTGTGTATCTTGTTATGATGTCTCTTTCAAGTCCAAATAGATATAAAGAAAAATTATTGTTCAAAAAGATTTCTTGGGTAACCAATAAAATGGTCTCATACATTATGTCGATGTACCTTGATTATTTATATATAACGATTTCATACATTATTTTAATGATGTACCTTGATTATTTATATATAACGATTTCATACATTATTTCAATAATGTGCTTTTGATTATATATAGATATAATAAATTTTTACTCAAGTGTATCGATTAACTTTTTAAATGAATATTGTTCATATAAAGTGTACCATATAACAAATTAGTTTGACACTTTTCTATTATAAAATCAGGAATAAATTTATGTTATTTTTATATTGATTATATTTGTAATGTATTATGTTTATTATTGAATTTGGTGAACTCAGAAAGGTTTTTAGTTCATGATGATACACTTATTTCTTGTAAATTGGCTATATTACACGCGACATAGTCAAACCAGATGATATGTTTTAAAATTTAATCTTAATTAATTTTTTTTTTATCTCATCACACGTCATAATAATTTTGGCTTTAAATTTGTCCAAAGTTTTTCTGTGTTTAAATTAATGGTTTTCATTTCGCAATGTTGTTAAAATGCTATATGCATTTAAATTATATAAGCTTACATGCATACATATTGTAATTTAGCATTTAAAATAATATAAAGTTTATATATATGATATGAAAGGATAATTTTTACATTTGTTTATAATTACAAATAATTATTATTTAATTACAATTTTTTTCTTAATAAAGTGATAAATATTATTTATTAATCATATTATTGGTGTTTTTTCTCGGTAACTGATTATTGAAAAAGTGGTTGTTGGATTTTTTGGTTTTCAATCTATAAATTTGAGGCTCATTGGTCTTTTCATCTTTGTCATCTTTTTGTAAAGAAACTAGACAAAGTGGTTTTTTGGTTTTGCACAAAACCCTCTGTTCAATGCATCATAGTAAACTATAAAGATAGGGTATGCTCTACTAAAGATAGTACATGATCCAAAATATGAGGTCAAATCTAGTAAGACAAAAAAATAAATCCAATATATATAAGATCAGATTATCAAATGCAAATTTATTGGAGTATACCTTTCTGAAAGCTTTGATTGGGTTGATCCAAAATAAATGGAATTCCCAAGGTCAAATCGAATTGGAGTTAGGAACCAAGAGTTTCTTAAAATTATTTTCTCCGACATAGAAGAAAGCTCAAGGATTTTTGAAGTAGAGTTGTAGTTTTTCAAAAATGCAAGGCACTTCATGCAATTTTGGAACGAGAAATGTAATTTGAAGAAGGAAAATTTCCTTCCAACCATGATGTGGGTTTCTCTATTTTCTCTCCTTAAATAATTTTGGGAGTATGAAAGAGTTTGAAGCATCATAAATGACATCAAAAACTTTATCAATGTATTATAGGCTACAAATTGAAAGATATGCAATTCATATGCATGGATATATGCTTACTTGAATGTCTCACAGTGTCTTCGATCCATCATAGATATTTACTATTAAGATAGTGTTTGGAAACAGTGTCTAGATTACGAAAGAAGTCCCCTTTATATGTAGATGAAGCCATCAATAACGACATGCTATTATAGATTATCTGATGAATATAAAATAATTGTTTGAAGAAAAACCTTGTCATAAAGAGTAAGATTATTCTAGGAAAATCCCTTAATGAAGGTGAAATTTGAATCCTAGGGATACCTCAAATCCTAAACAAATCCCTCAATTTGGAAATATGTTCGAGTCTTCTATCCATCATTAAGACTAGTCCACCCTATACTCTACTATATAATAGTATATATATATATATATATATATAATATATTATATATATAATATACAATTTTGAAAATAAATATTTGAAATTCTCGCAAACCAATCTGCTATTATATAATTTATATGCCATCAAATTTAATATATTAAAATTTATTAAATAAGATTACAAAGTCATTATAGATGTTGTATGGTCCTTTTTATATCTCCAATATGACTTTGTATTTTTTGTTTGATTACTTTACATGATCATATAACTAGCACAACCACATTTATTTAAAATATGTGGTTAGTATTCGCTGATAGATGTATATCAATCACATGCACAACCACGTCATTAAATGTGGTTGAAAAACACCAATAGGCATTAATGGTATAGATTTAATGTCAATATTGATAAATATATAATAATGAAAATAATCTCATAAAATTATTATTGTAGTAAAAAATTACTACTACTACTACTAATAATAATAATGATAATGATAATAAAAATTAATTGAAAAGGTTAATATTTTAAACCTGAGAGATTCATATTATTATTAATTCAAACTTCTAATGATATTTATTTACAATAATATACTAATAAACTTCAAGAGATTAATTATTATAAACAATATATTATTAATAAACGTAATTTCAATATTTTCGATAGCATTATTAATAATAATAATTGATAATGATAATAATAATTTATAAAATATATTATTTAAATTTGAGGTATGTAAATAAAAATTCATATGAATCATATAAAACTAATTTTGATTAGTAAATACTTATTATTATATTAAGTATGTTCTTATTATTAATTAATATTTCTATTTTTAAGATAATCATATTTAATTAAGGTATATTTATTTATTAATTTACAATTATTACTAAATATTTATTATTTTGTGATTCTTATTATGAATTGATATTTTTATTACTAAGATAATGAGAACATGGTTGACCATGGTTGATTTTCATAATGAGAAAAATCTTCGTGACAATGCGACGTTAAACTATGATTGACTACACTTGACCATGATTGATTTTCATATAGAGATCATCTTTCTCAGAATGCAACATTGGACCATGGTTGATTTTCATATTGATAAAATCTTTGTCACACTATCACATTGGACCATGGTGGACAAAAATTATAAAGCCAAAGATTTATATTTAAACCGTAAAATAAACATGGTTTATCATGATTGGTCATTGTTCATTTTCATATTGAGATGGGTTTTGTCAGAATTTGATGTTGGACAATGGTTGATTTTCATATTGAGAAAATCTTTGTCACAATGTGATGTTGGACCATGGTTGATTTTTATATTGAGAAAATCTTTGTGACAATATGGCACTATACCATGGTCGACCACGACTATAAACCCAACGATTTATGTTAAACACAAATATTTATATTATAAACCCAAGGGATTAATATTATAAAACCTAAAATAAAAAAGGACGAAAATGGTTAATTTTGATATAGAGACAATCTTTGTCACAATGCGACGTTGGACCATGGATGACCATATCTAACCATGATTGATTTTCATATGCAGGCAATATTTCTCACAATGTGATGTTGGACCATGGTTGATTTTTATATTGAGAATAAAATTGTCAATGTGATGTTGGACCATAGTTGATTTTCATATGGAGATAATCTTCATCACTATGCGATGTTGGACCATGGCTGATTTTCATATTGAGAAAATCTTTGTCATAATGTGGCGTTGAATCATGCTTGACCATGATTATAAACCCAAGGGATTTATATTAAAATCAAGGCTTAATACTAAAACACTTACATTACTAAATCCAAGTGACTGATATTATAAACTCAAGGGATAAATTCCAAAAGCCCTAGTATTATAAAGCCAAGGGAATAGAATTAAACCCAAGGGATTAACATTTTAAAATCAGGGTTTATAAACCCTAAGATACATATTATAAACCCTAAAATAAACATGGTTGACCATAGTTGACAATGGTTGATTTTGATATTGACACAATATTTATCACAATGTCACATTGGACCATGGTTGACCAAGGTTGATTTTCATATTCAGAAAAACTTCATCACAATGTGACATTCAACCATGATTGATCATCGTTAACCATGATTATAAACCTAGGGGACTTATATTAAACCCACACATTAATATTATAAACCCTATGAATAATATTACACCCTAGGTTTATGAACCCTTATATAAATAAACCCAAGGGATTACTATTAGAAACCCAACGAAATAATAAACCCAATATTTTAATACTAAAACTACAAGGGATTATAAACCCAAGTGAATAATATTAAAACTAGGGGAACAATATTAAAACCAATGGATTGATATTATAAACCAAGATATATAAACGCTAAAATAAGGATGGTTGACCATGGTTGTTTTTCATATTGAGATGATCTTTATGACAATGTGGTATTGGACCATGGTTGACTATCCTATTGAGATAATATTTGTCACAATGCCACATTGTACTATGGTTGACAATGTTTGGCCAAGGTTCGTGATGGTTGACAATGGTTTACCATTGTTGACCATGGTTGACCATGGTTGATTTCCGTGTTGAGATAATATTTGTCACAGTTGGACCATGGCTTACCATGGTTGATTTTCTTATTGAGACAATCCTTGTGACAGTACCACATTGGACCATGGTTGACCATGACTAGCCATGGTTGACGACCATTGACAATGGCTTACCATTGTTGACAATTGTTGACGATGGTTGAGAATGCTTGACCATGGTTGATTTCCATACTGAGACAATCTTTGTCACAATGTGATATTGGACCATGACCAAGCATGACTATAAACCCAAGGGATGTATATTAAACTCAATATTAATATTACATACCCTATGGACAATATTATATCCTAGGACTATCAACCCTTATATTAATAAACCCAGCATATTAATATTAAAACCCCAATAGATTTTAAACCTACGATAATGATATTAAACCTAAGAGATTGATATTATTGTAAACTCAAAAATAAATCTTTTAAACCATAAAATATTAATTAATTAATATAGTTATGTATTGATTAATCAAAAAATAAAATTTTATTTTATTTATAATAATAAGTTATAATTTGTAATAAATTTAGTTTTTTACAATAATTATTATCTTTAATATTATATTATATTATTATATTATATAAATTATTATCAATAATATAATTAATATTATAAATATTAATGAAAATCCAACTAATCTTACATTCCAAATTTTGCTTTATGTTGAATTATTTTTTTCCTTGAAACGTATTAAATATCATTTTTTGAATGCATAATAAAATTGAAGAATTATTTTATTCTCATGAGTCTTGTTTCCATTAAGAAGATATTTTGTATATGAGAACCATCTTGGATCAAATCCACTGAGAATTGATGAAAGTCATGGATTACTCTATTTATTTATTACAAAATAAACTTGGGATCTTGATTCCAGAAGTAAACCTAGAACATTCCCGTTATCACTTTAGGGATTGTTCTATTCTTTAAAGTAAATTTCATTTTCCCTTATCTTATTGTCAATAAATAATTGATAATAAAGAAAACGAACAAGTTCTTTAATTTCAATATTTCATATAAATAAAATATAAATATTTAAATTCTATTTAAATAAACAAATAGAATTTAAATAAATCGAAGAAATTTGGATTGAGCAATTTTTTTTCATACCATTTTTATTTATATCATTGTTTTTCATAATTCTTATATGAAGAATGTCGTTATCCATATTTTCCATTATTAGCGACACTTTCTTTGACACATAAAATAATGGACATATACAAATCCCATTCTCAACGAATTAACATTATATACATGTACATGTCAACTTGATGTTGTGCTTGGAGTAGATGACATTATCGATCCTTGCAGTGTGCTTGGAGAAACACTTGCTTGACTGTGCGACGTTGTCCCATTATTTGTTGACTGTGGTGCTTGATGACTTCTTTGTTGAGATTGTATAGGAGTAGAAGGAGTCATTTTTGAGGAATTAATTGTTGCGATG
This sequence comes from Pinus taeda, assembly GCA_000404065.3. Lineage (NCBI taxonomy): Eukaryota > Viridiplantae > Streptophyta > Pinopsida > Pinales > Pinaceae > Pinus > Pinus taeda. The sequence goes on from APFE030728717.1 coordinate 7,829, forward strand.
AATTCCTCTTTGTCCTCATCTAGTATACATGTTTTCACATTGATTGTCTTCTCTAAACTTCCATCCCATGCTTTTTCTATGAACTACACATCTCTGTTGATTATGAACTTCTTGGTTGATGGATTTTAGAGCTTGTATGCCTTGGATTCATCACTATATCCAACAAAGATATATTTCTCGCCCATTGTTTTCCAACTTCTTCCTTAACTCATCTGGGGCATGTGCATATGCCACACATCAAAACACTCTCATGTGAGTGACACCATGCTTTCTTCCACTCCATTTCCCTTCAGGAACCACAATCTTGACACTTTTGGTTGGACACCTGTTAATGAAATATGATGCAGAACTGGTAGCTTTAATCAAATAATCATTTGTCGATTGCTTCTCCTTCAACATACTCATTTCCATTTCCATAATAGTCTTATTCTTCCTTTCCAAGACACCATTTTCATAAGGCGTATACCTTACTGTAAATTGCTTGTGAATTCCATGCTCCCTGCAAAATTAAAGGGAATCATTTCAGATGTATTCATCACCTCTATCAGTCGTCAAGACTTAGATGTAGTGTCGAATTTACTTCTCAACAAGAACTTTGTATTGGTGAAAGTGTTCAAACACTTCACTTTTCTAATTTAGGAAGTACACCCATGTCTTCCTTGTGTAGTCATATATGAAGGTCAAAACATAATAATTGCCACGAATTGATGGTGTCTACATTGGTCCAGATAAACCGGAATGGAGAACATCCAAAGGTGTCTTTTCCCTCATTGACTTTCATGTTGGAAATGTCTCTCTATGTTATTTTATCAAGATTCATCCTTCACATAGGTTTTCTGGTAACTCTATGAGTGGAAATCCCTTCACCATGCCTTTCCTATGCAACAAATTTAAAAATCCAAAGTTGAGATGATCAAATCTCAAATTCCATAAGCAATTTTCATCTTTGAATTATGTTTGAAATTTTAATTATGTGACAACTGCGATTTTTCTTCCATCCTTTTGTGAATTCATTGACAATGGTTCTTGTGCACCTTCTTCCTTCAAATCTAATGTTATCTTGAAAGGAAACATTATATTGTTTATCATCTGAACTTTTGCAATCACTTGTCTGCATGGAGACTTATCCAAATTTGTGCACTCTTCATTTTTGAAAAAGATATTATATCCCTTTTGCATGATTTGTCAAATTCTTATGAGGTTATGCTTCAAAACAGGGACAAAATAAGCATCTGAATTGTGCTTCTTCTGCCCCTTCTTTGTTAGAATATTAACTCCTTCTTTTCCCATGACATATACCTTTCTATCAGTCCCTAATGTCACTTCAGATTTCACATTTTCATCTAAATTTGAAAACATTTCAATGTTCCTTGTCATGTGCTTATTGCAAACTTAATCTAGAAACCATACATCACTTTGTTTTTCTTATGCTACATTACAAGCTAAAAAATATTATCTTGGTTCTAATTTTACTTTGTGAAATTTTTACTTGGTTTGTTACTTATGTCATATTGCGTCTTCCTACATTCATTTGCATAATGGCCATACTTCTTACGGTAATGACATTGAACTTGATATTTATCATACCTCTGACCGTGTGCTTCGTTTTGGCTTGGCCCTTGAATTGGATTTTGATTGCTTCCCCTTGCATTTGAGTTTGATTGCTACCCCTTCCACTTGGATTTCGATAGGGAATCACAAACCCTATTGTGGAGTTTCAACTTCTACCATGGGGTTGTAGTGACATAGAGGAGTTTCAGGCATTAACCTATTCTTTTATCTATTAGTGTTAATATATCGAGTGAAAATTTTACAATGTAATGTATAAGGATAAGTATTAAAGTGGCATAAAATAGAATATACATACCTTGGGAAAATTAGGGAAACAATGAATAGAAAAGGCACAAGGAAGGAATGAAAAGTAGAAAAATAACATGAAAAAGGTTATGGATGGGTGAATGTGCCTATTTGGGTACCGATCTTTTATGAAAACTACACAAGTATATATTCACATGCATATGAAGTGCCTTAAATAAGTATATATACGTTCGGGCATATTGTGCTGAGTTATTGGAGCTAAGATTAAAGGTTGAGTTAGGTTGTAGAATTCTTTAAATTCAAAACTTCTATTTTTCCACCATGGATTAACACATCCAAGCTTATTTATGTTATGCACACAAAACAAAATTTTGAGTTTGTTGTAACCCCATCTTCATAATATACCGAGGACATCAGAGAAAATGGGTAGCACTCCTAGAACTTGAAATGACATAAGGAGGTGGTAGGTGTTACAATGGAATGGACCATGGAAAAACTGGTGTAGATTACTAAAGCTTAGAAGAGAGCTTATATGGGGTTGGTATAAGCCTAGATGAATATAAAAGCCTCTAAATTCTTCTTGTTATTCAAGAAATAAATCCTCATGGGTCTTGTTTCCATTAAGAAGATATTTCGTATATGAGAACCATCTTGGATCAAACCCAACGAGAATTGATGAAGGTCATGGATGATTCCACTTATTTGTTACAAAATAAACTTCAGATCTTGATTCCAGAAGTAAACCTAAAATATTGCCATTATCACTTTAGGGATAGGTCTATTCTTTATATTAAATTTCATTTTCTCTTAACTTATTGTCAAAAAAAATTGATAATAAATAAAACGAACAAGTTCTTTTAATTTCAATATTTTCATATAAATAAAATAACAATTTTTTTCATACAATTTTTCTTTATATAATCGTTTTTCACAATTCTTATACAAAGCATGTCGTTATCCATATTTTCCATTATTAGTGACAATTTTCTTTGACACATAAAACAATGGACATATAAAAATCCCATTCTCAAAAAATGGACATATAAATCCCATTCTCAATGAATTAAAGATATTTACATTTTCCTTTCCCTAAAGTCTCATATAGACGATAATAATAATTAAAGAAATAGTTAATAAATTAATGCACATCTTCACTATTTTGTTACTCAACCTTAAATTCCATGTCTTGTGCAATGAAGCTTGTCATGTCTCTTGAAATTTATTCCCATGGATTTTATGACGGAAAGTCACAAATTGATTTTGCAGTAGTAAGGCCTAATTCATTGTGAGACAAATCTCATATATTTTTCCCAACTCCACTTGTCTCGTATTCTTTCTCCACTGTGTCTTGTGCAATGAAGCTTGTCATGTCTCTTGAAAATTTATTCCGATGGATTTTATGATGGAAAGTCACAAATTGATTTTGCAGTAGTAAGGCCTAATTCATTGTGAGACAAATCTCATATATTTTTCCCAACTCCACTGGTCTCATATACTTTCTCCACCCATTTTGTCGAGAAATAACACAATTTTGAATTAGTAAGATTCATCTTATTAGTCTCGGCCATAGTCACGGCTGGTACTATAGTAATCAAAATGGCTGGACTCAGTATTAATTCACGTGCTTAATATCACGAATTGTTACTAATAAACAAAGTTTTTATATCCAATTTATTTCACCATATTATTTGGCCTTTTCCAAGAGGCAAATGACAAAACCATCGGTTATATTTATAAATTAGCTTAGCATTGCGACATTGTACACTAATGGTGAACTAATGCAAATATTATTTTTCAAGAATTTAATTTTTAAATATATATTATCGTGTAATATAACTATATCTGATTCTGTAAGTAAAAAAAATTGAAAATAAACCAATAGCAAGTAGGAACTTGCAAGTGGCGAGTAATGAGAGTATGCAAGTGGAGGGAAGCCATGTAGTACAGATTAAGTGCCAGTTGTTTCATCGGTTTATCATGAATAACCTACTATAGCATAGGCACAAGCAAGAATTTGATTGAGTTCCCCCTATAGCAATAGTTTAGAAGCCTTCCCCATGCAGTTATAGTGTAGAAGCCAAATACAGATGAAGACTACCGTTATGCACTAGTTTCTGTGCAACTTGATGCATCAAGGTAGCTGGCTTACTTTCCAGTAGTGGTTGTTGGTCCGACTGCTAAAAGCTTTGCAATGATTTCAGGTGTTACTAACTTGTAATGAACTCCATCCTATTGAAACTATTGCTTTGCAATGAACTCCATCAGGTCAAAACTATTACTTGTGGGTTTAGTGTGTTTTATGAGCTATTTCCACACAAAATAAGTTGAGCCCAAAGTAGCCATGGTGGCAAGACGTTTTGGAGGATTTTGACATTGTCTTATTCAAATTGCTATTGATTGTGCCTGTATCATAACTACAGAAACATCGTAGTTTTCACATATCTATTGTACCCATATCATTCTAGCTGTGTTTCTTTCCATTCTTATATTGTACCCGTATCATTCCAACTATGTTTCTTTCCATTCTTATTAGACTCCGTAAGTACAATATCATTGTTTTAATATATATAAGTTTGTTAAATTTAATTTCTAAAGAAATTGCTATATTGTAGTGAAACATTCTTTATTATATTTGTTTCTATTACTTTTAGATTGTTATAATTCCAATTCTTGAAAAATAGCAACTAAGAGTTTAAAGATGCATTTAAATTTCATATAAAAACATTTATTTCTACTAATTCAAGTCTGAACAAGAAAATAATTGTTAGTTTGAATAACAAAATAATTGTTACTGTTTATATTTAAAGTGAAAAGTGAAAATATAGTGATTTACATTGTTTTGGGTTGAATCTGAATTCTTTAAAAATACCAACTTACTCAACTTAAAGATGCTTGTAAATTTCTTATAAATTTGTTCATTTCTACTAATTCAAGCATGTAAATTTCATATAAATTCATTTATTTCCACTAATTTAAGCAAAGAAAATAATTGTTATAGTTAATATTTTCACTGAAAATGTAGTTATTTCCACTATTTTGGCAAACTTACTGAACTTAAAAATGTATGTAAATTTCTTATAGATTCATTCATTCTTAGTAATTCAAGCGGTGAATCCTAATTCTAGAAAAAATTATTTTAGTAATTCAAGCAGTGAATCCCAATTCTAGAAAAATAACAACTTGAAAATGCGTGTAAATTTCTTATAAATTCATTCATTCTTACTCATTCAAGCATCAATCCTAATTCTATAAAAAAATTATTCTTACTAATTCAAGTGATGAACCCTAATTTGAGAAAAATACCAACTAATCTTTAATATGTATTTTAATTTCTTATAAATTCATTCATTTCTACTAATTCAACCAAGAACAAGAAAATAATTGTTTATGTTTATAATTCAACCCAGAAAAACAAAATAATTGTTTCTGTTTTATTTAGGGTGAAAATATAGTAATTTAATAACACTATTGGTAATTAATTAGGAAAGCAATAAGCAGGAAACCCACCAGCAACCATAACACACCTGGTTGCACAACACATTGTTATCTTCAACAAATTTATTTTTCCAATATATGCATTTTTGAAGATCGGAGCATCATTAACACCATCTGCTATCCTTCCACATATTTTTTTCTCTTTTTGTAACTAACTACCTTGGTCATATTTGTGTAACATCTAACTATGTCATATTTCTGTATTGTTCTGTTTGCAGACAAAACAATTCAACCAAAATTAAGAAATGCAACCTAGGTAAGAAGTGAGAAGCAGAGTACATGGAGGACCTAAATAAGCAAATCTCTGAGTAGGTAGCTTCGATGGCATAACGTCACAAGCATTGTCATTTAGTGGAAGCTGCACAATTGTTAATGACCCTTTCTTACGTTGTTGGTTTTTTTTTATCCGACAACTAAGGCAATTGGTTCTGCATATATAATGGGGCAACTATAAGGTGCGTTACAATTGGACCCACTCCAACCAGATATTCCAAATTGATTCTACGTAGAAACTGGAATTATAAGGGGCGCTTCAACTGCATCGACTCGAAATAGATATTCCAAAAATTTTAATCTTAATATGCTAAAAGAAAATTAAGGATGCCATACATTATATGCCTTCAAATGGCTTAAGGCATGTTGGCCAAGTGTTTAAGCCATGTTAGCTAGGTGGTAGACCAAACAAGGTAACATGGCACTGATTTTGGGTCATTCAAGAGGGGGCATGTGCCTTGCATGCAAGGCCATTATACGGGCTCAAACGTTTATTTCATTTTTTTTTCAATTATCAATTATTTTCTCATTAATAATGCAGGTTCAAATGTTTATTTCATTTTTTTTATTTTTCAATTAGCACTTATTTCCTCATATATTATTTCCTTAGTAATAATGCAGTGTCAGATATTTATTTCATTTTTTCTTTTTCAATTAGCACTTATTTCCTCATATATAATTGTTCATTTTTTAAACAAATAAAATTATAAATTATGGCCGCTGGAATAAATGTGGATGTGGATGTGGTTTCTTGAGTTGGGGTATTTACAATGTACCAAGTGCTATTGTAGCAGCCACTCTCTATATTTGCTAACATTTTGAGCAATATGTTTTTCCTCGGTGCCTAATCTAATTAGCTTTCCCACAGAAGGATAAAGTGCCCCTTTCACAAAATAAATATACAATCTCTCAATTTCCAAATATAACAATATTTTAACTGCCTAAACAAGTCCATATAATCTCTTAGCATTACGACAGGCACTTGTTGTTGAGCAAAACCTCTTGTTGTAAAACAAATCTCTTATCCCTTTGATAACTTTAATTTTCCTAAATTCATTTCTCATGGCTACATTAACAGCCTATGTAGCACACATTATTGATTTTGTAAATTCATTTTTTCTTGTCACTTTGAATCCTTTCATAGTCTAAATAAATAAGTCTAACTGAATGTAGGATATAAGTGATGGAGTATGAATTGAGGTTGATGCAACATAACAAATTTCCATGGGTTCCCCTTTTAGAATACAATTTGGGGAAGAAAACCTAAGGCAATTGCAGACAAATTTGGCAAGTCACATGATGTACTGTAAGAACATTTGGCTTGCTATTGATCATGGTTAACAAGGATCCTAGAAGTCTAACTTTTGTGCTATCTTCCTCTACTAAGAAGATTAACTTACAGTTTGGCCTTTTTCTTACTCTGGTGTTTTGCGTGATCTACATGTATGATTGTGATGGTTCCATAAATTCCAGTGGGATGGGCTTATGTTATATGGTTGTTGGGAGGATATATTCCAATCTCTAATTAGGGTTATTGACTATAAAAGTATCATGATTATGGTTTTTCAGTAAGTGGATTATGTGCTTTTGCACCCTTTGTATTGGTTTTGTTCTTTAAAAGGTCACCTTGGATGGACTTCTATTGAAGGAACGACTAGTTGTTTTAATGTAGAAGTCTACATGGGTCCCAGAGTGTGGGGTTTTTGTGAAGCAAATTGTGGCCTGATGCTGGCCTTGTTTGGATTCCTTATGTGAGAAGATAATTGGGTTATAAGCTAGTTTAAGGGGATTTTTTTTTCTTTGTTATACTGAAAATTTGTTGATGCGTTTCTTCCATAGCTTGTTTTGAATATGAAATGAGTTGTTAAGTTATTAAAATATTACTTCTTTTGGGGATGATAAATGGTCACTGGGGGGAGAATGAGTTATATGAATCTTGGTTGAGCATCTATGAGAACAACATATTAAATTGGGTTTATAAGCTAGTTTAAGGGGAATGTTTTTTCTTTGTTATAGTGAAAATTTGTTGATGTGTTGCTTCCAAAGCTTGTTTTGAATATGAAATGAGTTGTTAAGTTATTAAAATATTAGTTCTTTTGGGGATGATAAATGGTGACTGGGGGGAGAATGAGTTATATGAACCTTGGTTGAGCATCTATGAGAACAACATATTAAATTGGGTTGTGCATAATTGCATTGATCAAGAGTAAAGGGAGAAGTGATTATATCGATCTTAAGTTGAAAGCTGACCCAGTTTTTGGAGGTAGGGAAAATGTTTGATATTATGGATTGTTGTAACTACTTTTGGGTTTGCTAGATTAAGATGCTGCAAATGCAAGGAACTCGTCATTGAATTATTGGAGAAAATAAACGCCCTCCAATTAGATATGATGGTGATGAATATTAGAGAGATTAGCGAGATAGTGACAATTGTTATTGTGTTGGAGGAGATCCAAGCTCTAAAAGAAAAGTAAGCCAGACCAACAAATGAGTCAGAGGAACTTTGTAAGAAGATTGCAAACTTTATAAGAATAACTTCAACTTCTATATACCACCCTTAGCGAGTCTACTACTAAAAGTTGGAAGGAAGTGAGCAAGTACCCAAATCTCAATCAACCATTCGAGAAGGAAGATAAAAACTTCAAATGACATACACATTGTTGTAAATTTTTGCTTTTAATAGAAATTCATTGTAGATATGTTCTTAATAGTTTATGATGAATTTTGTGAAAATATGTTGCCCCTCAAAAACTTTACCTTGTAGCAAAGAAAAAAACAAAATAGAAAAAATATAACGTATCTTTTTAATAGATGAGGCTAATAATTAATTTAATAAAATAAATACACTTATTTATATTATATATATAATTTTCCAAGTATACCTTCCGTAGAGATTACTAAAAAATTGAGAATGAGTTGTAACTTCCTCAAAAAAAATTTAATAATTAAAAAACATAATATTATACTCTATTACTTTATGTAAAATAATATAAAAATAATTTATTTAATTGAATGTTAATTATTTTTATATATTAATAAATTTATATTATTACATACTTAAGGAACGTTGAGAGATTGTACAAAATCATTTATATAGTCATAACTTTTTTATGGTTATGTTCTTCTTTAAGCATAGGTGTAATATGTTTTGCTCTAACATGTTTAATAGTGATAGGTTTATTAACAACCATTTTTTTTGGCATAATAATTTCGTTCTTATGGGTTAGAGAGAAATGCACAGTGGTTTAGTGCATGTTAGTGACAAGTAGCACAACAATAAAACTATGAAGATATAAATAATCCGTAAATGTACTCGTTTATAGTAAATGTACTCATTTATAGTTGATACGTGGTATGTAGTCCTGTTACTACATGATTTTAAATTTTGGATTTTCTTTCCTTATAAAAAGGTTGTTTTTTTTTTTTTCTTTCTTTCGGAATTTTTAAAATAGCACTATTTTTAGGACCCTTAATTATGTAAGAAATTTATATATTTAAAGTTACTTAATTTAGATTTTAGTGTATAATGAGAGGTGAATAAGTATTAATATTTACTTTATTTATTTTTTAAAGATATTTTTAAATTTGACAAAACTAATAGAGAGGGTGCATTGTTATAAAAGAATAGATATAACAATAAAGTTGAGATAAAGCTTTTTATTAATATCAATGGTTGTTTTATTTTTGTAATATTAAAGTTCTGTTTAGATAAAATTATATATGCATTTAGTGGTTGTCAAGGATGTTTGAGTCACATCAATTATTGATATTTGAGTTATTATAATGTTTGATGTATGAGATAATGGATAGAGATGGCATTTAAATGTTGAAATTTCTATTTTTTCATGTTCATATGTTATATATTACTATATTTGTAGATCTTGTATACAAGTAGTATTTTTAAGTGTTTCTTTACCTTGAAATTTTCTAGGGTTTGTAGTTTGGAATGTTTCTTACTATGTAATAGAAATTTAACCCTTGAAATAAAAATCTTTTGGGTGTTAGAGATTTGTTATTAACATGTGCTTAAGTTTTGCCTCATCATTCTCCACGCTATGTTTTACATATGTTGATATTTAATGTTATACAAAATATTTTTAAGTGTAAATTTTTTAGTTGAGAAATATGTATGCATAGATATTTTTTAGAAAATAAAAATATAGATAGTGAAAAATAAAGAAAATCTAGGTCCAATGTTATGAGAAAATTGCATTACATAAGAATATATAAAAATGACCATGAAAAAGGCCCCAAAGAACCCTCTAAATCTAGGATGGATGAAATAGAATATTGGGGTGGGGTAACATGAAGACATTAACAATGTTATCATTTTGATAAATAAATGAAGTCATTTTTATTTACTACACCAAGCAGTCTATTGGACAATTGGTAGTGTTTGGATAGTTAGTGGATGTGTTAGTGTTAGCATGGATGTCAACCGGGATCAACATGATGATTGGGAGTCCATAAGGAATCTCATGGTAGTTGCAAGCTTCATGTAGATAATCATCATAGTAGCAGGCTTACTGGAGAAAGCATAAAATGATGACTATGGTAGTTGGGATTTCAGGATTCTAGGCACAAGAAGAAGATTGGAGGAGAAAAGGATGACATAGATTTGATATCCATCTTAGAGATAGCATATGGGCTCAAATATTCCAGTAGAACCTCTCCATTGGAAAGAGATCTAAAAGATATTTCCAATGGTGCATGGAAGTCTAAAAATGGAATCCTAAATCAAAAGTTATGGTATGCTGAATTTCAAGGATGTGAAGTCCTAGGAAGGTTGAAATATCAGAGGTCAGGGCATCGGAGCAGGCTACATCAGAGGTCAGCACATTACAACAGGCCATATCAGAGAGTAGAGCACATCAATACCCAATATCAAAAGCCCATAAACTAGAATATCATAGCATTAGAGCGGGCCGAATCAGAACAGGTGATATCAGAGACTGGGATATGAGAATATTGGAGGTCATAGAAATATCAGAGGTCTATGATATCTAAATAGAAGAACTTCTTAACAAGAACATTTTAAGAAATTACAATATCCAGTGTGGCTGATATTGCTAAAGCGTCGAGGAATATCAAGCAAAATTAACAAAGGGTTCGATGAAAAACCAAGACTAATCGAGACTCTTTCTCTCTCCTCTCCTAGGACACATGGAGGCATGTTAGTAGGCTTAAGAAACCTAAGTAGCTAGTCAAATCAAAATGACATGACAATATGGTGAACATGTGGCATCCTGTTATAGTATATTCAGTGGCCCAATGAGACAATTCAGAGTAACACATGTCACCTCTTAGGAGATGCCACATGTGGAAGTGACGTCACCATATGAGAGATCAAAAAATTAGAGGATGAGAACATCGAAACTCCTGTGGAAATGATGGTTGAGAAGTTATCATAAAGGGGGCTATGATATTCCCTGACACATGGTCATATGGAGCTCACAGGGACCAAGGGCTAAAAGCTAAGACACAACCAGAACTTTGTTGAAGATACAATTCAAAGGGACTACAATATAGCTCCAAGCTGACGGTCACAGATATAGGCATATGAAAATAAAACACTCAAGGACTAGGGAATATCATAGCATTTTGCTTGTGTAAGCTACAATATGTTGTTGTTCCGATAAAGAAATACAATGAGCTTAATGGATAGTTGAGTCGAAAACTGAAGAATTAAATGCAGAATGATGTAGTTGGTTGTTGAGGTCAGCTAGATCTATAGAAGGCTCTGAGACAAGGCAACAGGGGCAACATTTAACAGAGACGAATTGAATGAATGGTGAAAGCAATCAATTTCCTCACAAACATGTCTACTAGAGTTAACTGAGGAATAGCGTTGTCATTCCTCAATGTTGTCAAGCTTTGTTGAGCAATAAATAAGCATGGGAGTCATGGTAGAGTGTGCAAGCCACTTGAGATTAAATTCTCAATATGGAGATTTACGCAGGGAGCCAGCGGAGAACTCGAAAGTCCATTTTAGTGTTAATTTCAAGACAAAGATCAACCAGTACACGCAATAGCAGCACAAAAATCCATGATAAAGTACACTTGGGCAGTATGGACATAGGCGGTAGAGAAATTTTTTTGCAGAGTCCATTAGAGGATAAAACCCATTGATTTCCATTGACCAATGTGTGAGTAGATAAATAAGTTTAAGCATCGAGAGCAGACAAAGTATTGGTGTAGTGAGAGCAACGTGTGTATTGTGAGAAGAACAGTGAGGGAAGAGATGAAGAGTGTGCAATATATAGAATGTGCAAGAGAAGGCAGAGTGTAATGTCCCCAATTAAATTAATTTTGTTAAGAAGAATTCCTATTTTTGTAATTCTGGCATTGAGAATGTTTTGGCATGAAAACATAGAAAAGGTGGGTTAAGGGAGGGCCCACTCAATTTTTGGGAGAAATGGAAGTCATCAACATTAGAGAAAAAGAAAATTAAATTGGTAGTGGAATATGGGGCCCACATGAGGTACGCACTTCGGGAAGAAGGAATCTGAATTCCTTGAAGAAAATTGAATTGATGGAGGGACCCACAAGGGATCAATGGCTAACAATTATAAAAGGAAGGAATAAGGGAGCAATATGGGTCTTTTGCCTATTTGAAAATCAAATTTGCCTTAGCTGATCAATCGAGCCAATATTGTGTTGTTTAGCACATGAGTGTCTCCGAGCGGAGATCTCAACCCTTGCTTCAGTGGAGTTCAAGTGCCAACCCTAGGAGGGAGTTATACCTAATTCCAAGTCGTAACAGTAGTAGTGAGTCGAGTTACAACAACAGTAAGTTGAGTTACAACAGTAGGGGAAGTAACAACAACAAGGCCAAGTTACAGCCACAGGGAAAGGAGCATCAAGAGGGCCAAGTTACAGTAGAGGGAAAGTAGCAGCATGAGGGCCGAGTTATAGTAGCAAGGAGGCTAAGTTCCAGCAATAGGGTGAGTAGCAATGACATAGGGACTACGCAGTCATTGGAGTGAGATTTATTGGGGCAACATTATCCGAGAAATTTTTGAGTTGGGGAACTGGGAGATCATTTGGAGGGAAATTTGAGGATGATTTCTGGAGTTGGGAGTGCAAATATTGAGAAGATTAGTCACAACAACAAAATTCGTATTAGAGGAGGGACAAACTGTGAAGGTCATTTTTTGAAGGTTGGAACCATGGGAAACCCTTTTTGGGTTTTTCTGGGTTTTGGGCAAGGATCGTAGAAAACTCTTTACTCAATGCATCATAGTAAACTAGAAAGGTAGGGTATGCTCTACTAAAGGTAGTGCAATATGCAAAATATGAGGTCAAATCTAGTAAGACGAAAAAAGAAATCCAATATATATAAGATCAGATTATCAAATACAAATTTATTGAATTATAGCTTTCTCAAAGCTTTAATTGGGTTCATCCAAAATAAATGCAATTCCCAAGGTCAAATCGAATTGGAGTTAAGGGCCAAGAGTCTTTTAGAATTATTTTATCCAACATAGAAGAAAGCTCAAGGATTTTTTAAGGAGAGTTGTATTTTTTCAAAAATTCATGCGATTTTGGAACGAGAAATGTAATTTGAAGAAGGACAATTTCCTTGCAACCGTGATGTGGGTTTCTCTATTTTCTCTCCTTAAATAATTTTGGGAGGATGAAAGAGTTTGAAGCATCATAAATGACATCAAAAACTTTGTCAATGTATTATAGGCTACAAACAGAAAGATATGCAATTCATATGCATGGATATATGTTTACTTGAATATCTCACAGTGTCTTTGAGCCATCATAGATATTTACTATTAAGAAAGTGTTTGGAAAGAATCTCTATATTATCAAATAAGTCCCCTTTATATGCAGATGATGCCATCAATAAGGGCATGTTATTATATATTATCTAATGAATATAAAAGAATTGTTTCAAGAAAAACCTTTGCATAAAGAGTAAGATGATTCTAGGAAAATTCCTTAAAGAAGGTGAAAGTTGAATCCTAGGGATACCTCAAATCCTAAATAGATCCCTCAATTTGAAAATAGGTTCGAGTGTTTTATCCATCATTAAGACTAGTCCACCCTAGACTTAACC
>APFE030728717.1:22582-33579 GCA_000404065.3 Pinus taeda
ATTATTTCTAAATATTTATTATTTTATGAGTCTTATTATTAATCATATTTCTATTATTAAGATAATAAAAATGTGGTTGATGATGGTTGATTTTCATAATGAGAAAATCTTGGTCATAATGCGACGTTAAACCATGATTGACTAGAGTTGACTATGATTGATTTTCATATGGAGATCATCTTTGTCAGAATGTGACATTGGACCATGCTTGATTTTCATATTGATAAAATATTTGTCGCACTGTCACATTGGACCATGGTTGACCAAAATTATAAAGCAAAAGATTTGTATTTAAACAATAAAATAAACATGGTTTACCATGGCTAGTCATTTTTCATTTTCATATTGAGATAGTCTTTGTAAGAATGTAATGCTGGACAATGGCTGATTTTCATATGGAGAAAATCTTTGTCACAATGTGATTTTGGACCATGGTTGATTTTTATATTGCGAAAATCTTTGTCACAATATGACACTAGACAATGGTCGACTGAGATTATAAACCCAACGATTTATATTAAACACAAATATTGATATTATAAACACAAGAGAATACTATTAAACACAAGGGATTAATATTATAAACCTAATTTATATAAACCCTAAGATAAACATTATAAACCCTAAAATAAAAATGGACGATAATGGTTAATTTTCACAAAGAGACAATCTTTTTCACAATGTGATGTTGGACCATGGGTGGCCATATCAAACCATGATTGATTTTCATATGCAGACAATATTTCTCACAACACGATGCTAGACGATGGTTGACTTTCATATTGGGAACAAAATTGTCACAATGTGATGTTGGACCATAGTTGATTTTGATATGGAGATAATGCTGAAGTTTCTAAGTTTACTTAATTTAGAAACCCTTCATGCACTTTTCTTGATTTATTCCTACATACTTGTTAATTTTTCTTTAAGAAGTTATTTACAAACTAAATACTCAAAATAAACACCAGTGCATGCTCAACATATTACAGATCAACAACTAAAAGAAACAATAACAAACACACCACATGACACAATTATGATTTTTTTGTCAATTATCTCAATTATGAGATAATTATTATCTCATAATTATAATATTTTGGCAAACTAATTATGAGAAATAACTCAATAGCGTTATTCCACCCTTTTATCATGGGATAAATCTCACATAGGTAAAATAAAAGGTGAAAATGGATGCATTTTATCAAAACAATCGAGTTAAATTGAAGCTTGGTTTATCTCAATATGGAGTGGAAAATAGGGTTATAATCGTCTTGTACACCCATTTTACACCAATGAGGTTTTTCTTCCTTTTTTAAGTCAACAAAATCCCATGTATCATTATTTTCAATAGCTTCAATTTCTTCATCCATGGCTTACACCCAATTTTCATATCTTAATGCTTCTTCAAATGAAGAAGGTTGGAATGACAACAATGCAAAATTTTAACTAACATCCAAGTCATCATAAATAAATTTAAGACTTATTATCTCTCTTACCATTTCTCGATTCGTCACCTCATTGATTTTTAAGAGAATCCTAGTGTGTTGATCTACTTGAAGATCCATGTTTCTTACAAAATCTTGGAGTCCTTCCCAGTGTCTCTTTGTTTGGTGTATTCACCTATAATATTTGTTGCTCCTTTTCTGCTATATAATCTTCTTCCATTAGTGGCACTTGTGCATCAAATGATTTGTCTATAGTCCGATTCCATGACTCTTGTTCTTTGAACACAACATCTCTGTTAATTATGATCTTCTTGGTGACATTGTTATACAATTTGTAATATGTGATTTCTCATTATAACCAGTAAATATGAAATTTTCACTTTTATCATACAATTGGTCACTTATGTGTTTAGTCATGTGCATGAACTACACAACCAAATACTTTGAGATGAGATATGTTGCATGATTTACTTGACCATGCTTGTTCTGGTACTCTTCTCATCACACTCTTTGTAGGAGATAGGTTCATCACATAAATAGCACATGCAACTGCTTTCGCCCAATACTCATTAAAAAACTTTCTACCTTTCAAAATTCTTCTTTCCATGTTCATAATTTTCTTGTTCTTTCTCTTTGATACACCATTATGCTATAGTGTGTACCTTGTTGTAAACTATCTTTTGATTCCATGTTGTTTGCAGTAATCATGCAGTGCCTTTGAATCATATTCTCCACCATGAACTGACCTCAATACCTTGATTTGTCAATCAAATTGGTTCTCTGCTAAGGATTTGAATTATTGAACTTTGCAAAAGTTTCAAAATTCAGCTTCAAGAAGTCAACCTAAGTCTTTCTACTATAGTCATCAATGGAAGTGAGGAAGTAACAACTTCCACCAATTGATTGTGTCCTCATAGGTCCACACAAGTCTGTATGCACTAGCTCAAGAGGTTGTTTTGCTCTGTATGCAAACCCCTTTGGAAAACTGTCACAGTGTTGCTTTTCCAAGATGCAACACTCACATCTACTAGCAGATTATTTGATGCGAGGTAATCCTCTCACGATCTATTTCTGTTGCAACAATCTTAAACTCGAAAAATACAAGTGTCTAAACCAAAAGTTCCATACCTAATAATCATTAGAACATGCAACTGAAATGAACTAACCTGATCACTGTAATTCAGGACTAGAGGAAAGAGTTTTTTCTCGTCATTTGCACCTCTGCTATCACTTTCTTTCTTGGGGGATTGTCATATATAATACCCTCTTTTCTTTGAAATATAACTTTGTATCCTTTCTGTATCAATTGACAAATAATTATCATATTATTTTTGAGACCTGGAACATAATATACCTCTGATATTATCTTCAACTCCCCTTGCTTGGTTAGAATGCTAAACACTCCTTTTCCATCTACATCCATAGTCTTGTTAGTCCCCAGCTTTACCTATGTTTTCACAGATTGATCCAAATTTGCAAAATAATCTTGTTTCTTGTCATGTGGTTACTGCGAGGACTGTCTAATAGACACATTATCAGAAGGTTCATGCATGGTATGGCAAGTTAGGAACATGGAGTTAGTACTATTTTTAGTGACATAGCTATCTAGTTCCCTTGATCATATAGGATCTTCCTACAATCACAAGCATAGTGAAAACATTTATTGCAATAATAACATCTCACGCTTGATTTTTCAACCCTTAGATTGTTGTTTAAGCTTATTTTGTTGCTTATACCTTCATTTTCATGCTCTTCTTGGCCATCTCTCTGACCACTATGTCTTCTGCATCCTCCTCTCCCTCTCGATCTGCTTATGACTTGACCTCTATCTCTTCAAATAAAAACCCAAATTTTGAAAGAGGTTCGTAATGTGGAATCCTTATTTATGTCTATCTGTTGAAGCCTCAAAAATCGTTGCTTCAACATGGGGGAAAACCACCCGGCCCGGACCTTGGTTGGAAGCTCCTTTTCCATTTGGAGTAGTGGCTTCGACTGGGTATAAGGGGACCAGTTTCCAAATCTATTTCATGATTGTGTTGATGGGTGATAAGTGATATTTTGGAGTAATGTTTAAGCTAAAAGTAATATAATCTAAACTAATAATCACATGCATTTTATTCTAATTTAAAAACTATTTAATTATGACTTTACCCGAGAGTAAATTGATGTATGTGATCTGCAATAATGTCTAAAAGCAATTGCTAATAAAGATCGTTCAATTGCAACGAGAAATGAAATAATTTAACAATAATCGTTTCGTACAAAAATTTATCCGAAATGATTGTGAAAAATGTATCGTGTAGAAATTAGTCATGTATTCATCATAAAATATAGGCCATCATCATACAACAGTGCAATAATGCTAACCAAGATTTAAATTTTCATACATAAACAACTTGAAGAGAAACTATTGCTTGATACATAAGTAAAAAGGATTACGAGATAAAAGTACCATTTATAATACGTCCTACTCATGTGGTTCAACAATATTGATCTACTTTCAATCCATACAACACCATATAAGAGTACAAAGATGCAATTTGAGTAGAAGATGTCATATAATATATAAATAAATCATGTTCCATTAATTTCACCAGAACTTCCTCAAAGGGACAGAAGTGCCTATTTTGAAGATTGTTTCTAATAAAATTTCTGGACTGCTATCTAAATGCATGAGAGGGGTTTAAATACTAAACTATAAAACTATAAATAGATTGTTACAAAAATAGTTGAGGAGGTTTAAACGACCTTCCTCAAATTATGCAAAATAAAACCAAAATAGAAATGAGTATGGTGACTAACTGTTCTACATTTGATCCTTTAGATCGCAAATGTTCGCCATGTGCTTGAGCTGTGTTGGTTGGACGATTTCAGCTTTCAACTGTCCAGTGAATACGGTTCAGTTAGTGATGGCACCATTTTCTTTGTAGAAGTAGTTAGGCATCGCAGGGTCATCCACTAGCTGTGAGGTTTCACTAAATGTCACCAATATGCTTTCTAGTTTAACCTGGTCGTTTGCCTAATTACTTCTACATTTTCATCTGTTTCTTGTCTCCACTGTTGTTCATGTTGTTTTACATTAGGAAGAAAACTTGGAATGGATTTTTCCACAAGGTTGGTGCTATGTAAATTTTCATTAATATCTTTGATAACACTGTTGGTTGTTGCTGCCACGTCTATTGTTTCCTTTTTTGCCTCTTCAAGCCAAGAATTTGAGTTTGTACATAAGATTTCTTTGCGTGAGTCCTCCAGTTTAGGCAAGTAAGATTTTCTCCCATCTTCTGAATTTTGCTAGGTGATGAAATCAAAGACTTTTTCCAAGATTTCATCATATTCAAGTCTCATTTCCACAACTTGACTTGTCAATATGTCACTTGTTTCGCAATAAGAATTCCACTGCAAAATCTTCTAGCATAATAGTTCTTTTTGGTGCATCAGCTGGGAGTTAAGGCTGTGCGCTTTAGTAATAAACTGATCAATTTTTGGATCATCTTTATGTAGATCATTTATTCCTTATATTTTCACTTCCTTCTCTGCTACATTGGTTTGATGTTTTATTTGCATATGCTTGAACTCTTGTTGAAGCTTAGCTAACTATATCTCTACTTTCTAGTCAGATGTTGCTTGCTATAATTGTTGTTCAAGTGACAAAATTTTATCTTATTTTTCTTTAAGCAAAATTTTCACCTCTATTTCTTTCTCGATGGTCGCTATAGCATATGCACTTGCAAACTGTGATAGTCTAGGAAGGTTGGAAGATGGGTCGATGGGTGAGTCTTTCCAGACAACATCCATCTGTTCATTATTAGGGGTAGTAACAACTATAGAATCCAATTTCCTTTTCTTCATTTGTCTTTTAACAAAAGCATTGTGTTGTGGGCTATAAAACACATCTAGATGGGGAATCTCCTCAAATCTCGAAACCATTGCTGAGCTGGGAGTAACAGGAATCTGCTCTACCTCTTGAGTATTTATGGTCTCCTCTGCTATAATTTCTTGAGTTGTTTTTTGTTGTGGAGTTTGCAAATCTATAGTTCGTTCCTCTGTATTGAGCCTTTTATTATAGTTGTCCCATTCTTCCTCTAAATCGATCAACAAGGGTTTTATTGCCTGTGTGCAGGTGGAATGGATCTTAGCCTATTTGCTAGCTGAAGCTTACTGTGCTATCTTTTTTGTAGATTGGGTTCTATCTTTTTTCGACTCCCTACTTCTTTTTTTCCCATTTTGTGATGACTTCTCTGATTCTCTGGTATATCTCTGGTATATTTCTCTTGGAATTGTGCTCCATAATCAGTTTTAGAATTTCCTTTAGAATCTCCTTCTAGACTTACACTAGGAGTAGGCTCCATTATTGGTTCAATCAATAATTGGTTCAATGGGACCTTTGTTAACCTCATTTCTCTGTATTCGTAAAAGGTTTCAATATCTTCACGGTAAAAAAGTAATTATTCCATATAATTCATCTCTGTGAAGGTTTTTCTGCAAAAATATGTCATCAAATGCATCTTCCTCATTACTGAATACTTTTATTTTCACCATGGTGGCAAAGTCTTTGAGAGTGTCGAATGGGTCGTATTGCCTTCAACGAAATTTAGGTAATTGCAGAGATAACATAATCTTTGCTTCTTTAAATGCATGGCCTAGGTCTTGAAGTGCATATTCTCCACACTATAAAGGGAATGTAGGCCAAATGGCCTTTTTGCTTCCTTTAATGTTTTGCTCATCCCTCCCTCACTAGCTGTTTGATAGGCTATCTCTCTAGCCATCAATTTTTCTGGAACATAGTATGGGAGGACATGGGTGGAAGTAATGCTGCCAAATACCCTGATATGCGTAAATATCTCCTCCCCAAACCATATGGCCACTGGGAGGATATCTACCTCGGCTTCTTTGGAAAACCTAGGGTATCTCGGTTATAAAGCCGTTTGTGGATAGGGAGAATAACTCCATGACAAATTTTGAAAAAATGTGGTTGAAAGTGAGATTACCACATGTCTTTATGGTATATGTGAATGGAAAGTGGATTTTGGATAGTCCACTTCCATCCCATGATAATAAATTTCGAACCAAAACAAATTGCATCCATTACATAGGTGCTCAAAAAAAATGGAGGGTAAACCCTTGAAGCAACACTTATTTTCCTTCTATACTCCATTATTTTTCTCTCTAAATTATTAGACAAAACTTGTGTTGAATTCATTATAGTTGTGTTTATGCATGCATCTATTAATGGCAACCATTTTGGGGAGAATTTAGTACTATCTGGGTTGCCAAATAGTATACATAGCATGGTCGTTGCAAAACTATTGGGGGACAAATAGACACAGTTGTGTACATACCGTTCTTGTCTTCCTGAGTTTTCCCTCATTATTTGACAAGGTCTAGGTGCAGTCCGCTGGGTCCTCGTTTTCTTTGGAAAACTTCTCGACAAACTGCTTGTTGTAGATGATTTGTGGCTCTGGTAGGTGGTGCATGAGCCACAGGTGATCTAGCGTAAAAGATCCCATAACATCTTTGCTTCTTGTCTTGAATTCTTTGTTTAAGATGTTGGCTTCATCAATAACCCATTTAACCATGTCTATATGAGGGATTATCTTCAGACGCACAACTATGCAATGAAAAAATGAGCATGTTGTCTCAAACCTGGAGGCATATGACGAATCATGTTCGTCAACTGTAACCTTTGTT
Organism: Pinus taeda; assembly: GCA_000404065.3. Lineage (NCBI taxonomy): Eukaryota > Viridiplantae > Streptophyta > Pinopsida > Pinales > Pinaceae > Pinus > Pinus taeda. Next base: position 29,716 of record APFE030728717.1, read on the forward strand.
TCCAGAATCCTTGGTTTCTCTTCCTCTAGTATATTATACATGGTCTCCCACGTAGAGGTTCCTCCCTCTCTATTGCATGTAGCATCTGTAAATAGAGGAGTCATTTATGAATTCTCAGAGATGACTGCCTTGCCTTTCTTCACCATATCTCCCAACGATTTGCTCTGTGGATTCTCCCTGAAAGTGAAGAACAACAACTATCAGATACACAAACATGACAATGAATGTGAAATGAAATAATGTGGATAACTTGTAAAGGTGATAAAACGAGTTTTATTTTAACACATGTAAGAAGATATCATATGATGTTAAATGGATATTTACACATAAATGTAGTTAAATCTTACTAAATTCCCACTAATGCTTCGTTATCCCTATGCTTTAATGCTCATAGATGTCTGCATCGTAAATTGGGAAGAAAGCTTCTAGGGTGGCAAGCCTTTGAATTGCGATATTGGTGATTTTGTGATTTGCGAAGCAATATCACAGATTATAATATCGTATTATACCTTTTTTCTCTTCTTACCCTCCCTTGTATTTTTGCGAGATGCGAGATGCGACCTGCTCATTTATTGTCTCAAAACATAGCTACTTATTACGTTTTTCTATGTAAAGACCCTTTTTAATAAGAGATAGATCTAAACATTTGTTTGTAATGTATTCAAGGAGTGGGTCTGGGTCTTGATCACATTTCACAATGTTAATCGATGATAGGTTTGTGGTGTTCTTTTGAATGCTTGAAATGTGATCTGATAAAGGTTATGATGCCATCGCAGTTTTGCATCTCGATTATTTTGAGATAATCTTTAAAGCGGGCTCTTCATAAATAGCGATATGTGATGCGAGACTTGGTTTTGAAGAGAAAAGCTTAAGGACCTTGTTTATGTCAAAAATATGATAGTTTCAAGGTATAAAGCAAAGAGTCCTCTTTTAATCGTTTTTGCTAGATTTGGTGGGTTAGCAAGGGCTTTTGATGATGCTTAATCATGAGATATGTGGGAAGGAAAGCATTAGTAGTTCTTTTGGAAAAAGTGGGTTTGATTGATATCTTGCTTTATTTGAAAAATAAAATAAATGCCTAAATGCTAAGTTTATTTTTGGATGGATTTTTTTAAAGGGTCCCCATTTATTATTGTAATATTAACTATTACTATTTAAAAATGGGGGGTTGTTAAAATCACACAACACTATCCTTGCATCATGTGATAGAAGTGATAGCATCAACTCATCAATTGTCAATGATGTCAAATCCTTGGCTTCTTCTATGGTTGCTGCAACAAAATCAAATTTAGTAGACAAAAATCTAAGGACCTTCTCAAGCACTGTTTGATCTTTAATTTCCCCACCATAAAATTTTAATTGTTTTACAATAGTCATGACCTGATTCATGATGGAATCAATGTTGTCTATCTCCTTCATCTGCGGGCTTTCAAAATGTCTCCTAGTATTCTACAACTTAACAATATTGACTTTGGCCATACCTTTATAACTTGTCGTCGAAGTATCTCACGCTTCCTTTGTTGAAGATGTGATCATAAAATCCTGGAACACTAATCGATCCACTCCTTGTTAGATAAGCTATGATGTTTGTTCATTCTTCTTCTTGTTTTTCTACCATAGATCCCTATCTTCATTAGTGAGAGCTCATTTTTCTTCTTCATTTTTAGGTAGTGAAAACTCGAACTATACATAATCCCAAACATCATGAGACTCCAACATGGTCGCCATCTTAATGGCCCAGATACCATAGTCCTTCCTTGTAAACGGTGGAAATTGGGACTAGAAATTTGAGAAATCCATCTTTCTCTAAAAGATAATAACACTCTCTTTTTCTAAAAAATATTTATAAAACCTTTTATAAAATACCTGATGTTTTTTATATATAGTTTTTATTTTTTTATAAATATCTTTATATATAAAAAAAACTTTATAATAAAACCCTTTTAAAGGCTTATTATAATATATCCAGCTTTTCGAAAATCCCTTTATGAATCTTTCTATATCAAAAGTCCTTTTAAAAAGGCACACTCATAAAAAAATTAAATCAACGTGACTTTTCACTTCGTCGTTTTTAGTTTTTGTAGACTTTCCACGCTAACCTTTTTGGAGATAAATACAGTTATGTGATAAGGCCATTCATGGCAATGAAATCCTCGTTATAATGAGTCTTATGAGGATTATAACACACTGAATACCATTGTAAGTTGTATTATATTTCAAACATGAGGAAAAAATATTTCTCTCCTCTCACACGGATTGTTGCTAATCTATTCTTTGTGGCTCTTTGTAACCTCGATCTGATACCAATTTGTTGGAAGGGTAGAAGAGCCAAAAAATAAATTTCACATAGGTATTTTTATAACCTCTCTCTGATACCAATTTGTTGGAAGGGTAGAGGAGCCAAAACAAAAATTTCACACACAAAACACGAGTTCCGACTCTTCTATTGATCACACAAACTGGTGAATGGTATTTAAACCTTTTCGACTAGTGACTCACCATAAATAACTTGATGTGAAACCACACACTAAATTTGATTATGATTTAACTCAACTTGACTCAACTCTTAAGTGAGACTCTAATTTAACCTTTTCAACTATTGCATCACTTTAAATAACTTGACGTGCAACCACACATTAAATTCGATTATGACTTAACTCAACTTGACTCAACTCTTAAGTGATTCTCTAATTTTAACCAATAAGTAATTATCTTATTTTAACCGTTGACAGGAAATGAATAAAAATAACAAATATTCAAAGTGGTAAAGTCACTCAGAGAATTTACTATGTATTGTGAGTGCACAAGCATGACAATGCAGATTTATCGATCTTGACTTTTATTTTTGAAATTGCTGCATTCATGGACATTGATATTTAGTTTTGAAATGGATTGGCTCATTGATCTTGATTTTTAGTTTTGAAAATGATTAGCTCATGGATCTTTATTTTTATTTTGGAAATTTTGGGGTTAATGTATCCTAATTTTCAATTTTGAAATTATTTTTTTGGATGGAATTTATTGAGACAAAGAAAAGGATCAATTGGAGAACTAGTGAATTCTCTAAATGCTGGTATTTTTTGTTTTTATTCTCCATATCTTCTATGCTAAACAATCCTCAAAAAAGAATTCATCAAAATAAAAAAGAATAAATAAAAACTCTACTCTCTCACATTTAAAATATCAAAAATCTTAAGATAAATATAGACGGCTACATAAAACCAACCAGGAAAGTTTCTTTGAACTTATCGCAGTATCTCAAGATAGATTATGAGCAGTATATGCATACATTTACATCAGCAAAATTTATTTAGCAATAAAAATTTCAAAAGTATATAATAGGTAGGTTTTTAATTGAAATTCATGATGTGATATTTTGAATTTATTTTTGGAAATATTTCAGTATGTGATAGGAGAAATATAAAAGAAATATGGCTTTTCAATTCTCAAATTCCATAAAATATTCCCAAACGTTATAATAAAAATAAAATTAGAGGGCGGAGAGAAAGAGAGAGAGATGGTGTAAGAGAGAGGGAGGTAGGAGAGAAATGGAGAGAGAGGAAGGACGCGAGAGAGGACTTGAGAGAGATAAGAGGAGAGAGGGATGGATAAAGCGATGGAGTTGGAGCGAGAGAGATGGATGGTAGAAGAAAGACATAGAGAGTGAGAAGGAGTGACAAGAGAGAGATAAAGAGAGGTGTGTATGTTTAGGGGTGAGATAAAGAGACACAGAAGGAGATATGGAGATAAGGGAGGATAGAAGGAGAAATGGAGAGATATAGTAACACAATCAGAGAGAGAGAGAGAGAGAGAGAGAGAGAGAGAGAGAGAGAGAGAGATGAGGGAAGGAGAGAAAGGGAGAGA
>APFE030728728.1:0-49840 GCA_000404065.3 Pinus taeda
CTCAAACTCTTTTGAAACTTTTTTCATGCATTTTTTAAAGTTTTCAAGCATTCATAGACAAGGCAACCTCAAAATAGAAGCAACTGCAAAAATAGATGCATCTATAGTTCCAAAAAGAAAAATATATTTCAGTGATTTTGCTGGAGTACTAGAATCTCCGAGATCATGAACAACTGATATGTCTGATTCCCCCCTCCCTACTACTCTTTTCCACTAGAGACATGACAGATTCATTATGTCTGAATTCAAATTCATTTTGGCTCTCAAAATTTAGTGTCTTGGACTGACTGGCCATTGCAGGAATATAGTAATCACCTCCACCTGATGATGTGCTCAGAGGAGATGTGCTCAGTTCCTCTGGATGTTGAATGAAAAGGCTCTCAAAAGACACTGCTTCTGTGTTAGCTTCCAAACTCTGTATTTCACTGTTAGTATCTGTTTCAGATGAGGAGAAAACAAAGTCATGTGAACCACTATTACCAAAATGAGACTCAAATTCATGAGATACATCTGCACCAAAGTCCATAATTGATACCAATTCAGGAATACTGTTCTCAGAACTATTAACATTTTTTTCTGCATCTACTAGTAAGTTTTCTATATCATGTACACTGTCTAGAATGATAGATTCAAGAACTTGGGTATTCTCTGCATCAACTGAGACTTCCATCACCTGCTGGTATTCTGCAGCAACTTTTTGTTCTTTACCATATATTATATCAAATCCTTATGTTCCAGCATCAATTTCTTCTAACCAGAGACTTCTTTTGGTTACGAAGTCAGTTTGATCTTCTTACAGGTGTCACTTTCATATGCTCTTCACTTGAACCCTGCATTGTAGACAAACAACTCATAAAAAGGTATCTTTGAAACCAAATTTTGGAAATACACAATCAGACAAGTATGAAATTGGATCACTATCTATAATTCATTCAAATATTTCCTACATGCTGGTTTGTTTTTACATATTTATGAAATGAATTGACGACTGCCCAGAAGAAAATTTTCAAGAGAAGAATAGATATCCTAGAAATAAAATGGAAACAAGGTGCAGTGAAAAGAGATTTGACACTGAAATAAGAACATGAACAACATCTTTACATAAAATTGCTCACACAACACTGAAAAAATCTGATAAGATATATAAGAAAGATTGGTAGAATGGAAGAGAAGCATCCCCGGCTCCTAGAGAACTATTTTACCAACCTTGTAATGAAGAAACCAAATTCCATTTTTACTTGAAATGCAAAGGAAACAAGGTGCAGTGAAAAGAGAATTGAGACTGAAATAAGCACATGAACAACATCTGTACATCAAATGGCTCGCACAACACTGAAAAAGTCTGACAAGATATATAAGGAAGATTGGCAGGATGGAAGAAACCAAATTCCCCTGCTCCTAGACAACTATTTTACCAACCTCGAAATGAAGAAACCAAATTCCACTTTTACATGATATTCAATGGCAATTGATAAGCAAGAAAATCCAAAATCGAACATAAGTCTCGCCAGGTGGAACAATTGCTAAGACTATCTCGGAGGCCCTGAAAATTGCATTAGAGGATCCTCCCACAAGAACCAAGGACGAGAGGTGACAACAAATTGGATATTGGTGCATCATGTTATATTGGCAATCATTTCCCGGATTAGGAGCTGCAAGATAATAACCAGCATAGAAATCGATGAGATTGACGGTCGATCTGGTGTCCCAAAAACAATTAGAATTTCTTAATTACACAATGACATTCATGTCAATGCATATTGATATGAATGTGTTCTTTTTCTTGGTCTAGAAATTGTGGCTTTCGGAGTGTTAAGCAAGCTTGTGCATCATCAAATTCGCCGGATCCCACAACACATTCTTCGAGCTATTTAATTACAAGCCTGCATATCCTTATTTCAGGTCAATGTTTAAGCCGAGAGGCCACACGTCTGATCCACGAGTATTGGAAGGCCGCTACGAAGAATTATTGCATTAGCGTACCCTTGATTGGTGTCACATATTAAGAAGGTCTACTGAGGTCGGGGATTAAATGGTGGAAACAAAGGTTTAAGGTCTGCTTCATTGTCACATTTTGCATTTATGGTGTCAAAAGTGGGATTAGCCTCAAGAATGTCATGTCACGCTGCTCAGAGTTCAGACTCTGGCTCATTGGCCGCAAGAGCAGCAACACTTTTACCAAGGAAACGCGAATATGGTGGTCTCTGCATCAACTAAGACTTCCATCACCTGCTGGTATTCTGCAGCAACTTTTTGTTCTTTACCATATATTATATCAAATCCTTATGTTCCAACATCGATTTCTTCTAACCAGAGACTTCTTTTGGTTACGAAGTCAGTTTGATCTTCTTACAGGTGTCACTTTCATATGCTCTTCACTTGAACCCTGCATTGTAGACAAACAACTCATAAAAAGGTATCTTTGAAACCAAATTTTGGAGATACACAATCAGACAAGTATGAAATTGGATCACTATCTATAACTCAGTCAAATATTTCCTACATGCTGGTTTGTTTTTACATATTTATGGAATGAATTGAGGACTGCCCATAAGAAAATTTTCAAGGGAAGAATAGATATCCTAGAAATAGATGCAACTGCAAAAACAGATGCATCTATAGTTCCAAAAAGCAAGATATATTTCAGTGATTTTGCTGGAGTACTAGAATCTCCGAGATCATGAACAACTGATATGTTTGATTCCCCCCTCCCTACTACTCTTTTCCACTAGAGACATGACAGATTCATTATGTCTAAATTCAAATTCATTTTGGCTCTCAAAATTTAGTGTCTTGGACTGACTGGCCATTACAGGAATATAGTAATCACCTCCACCTGATGATGTGCTCAGTTCCTCTGGATCTTGAATGAAAAGGCTCTCAAAAGACACTGCTTCTATGTTAGCTTCAAAACTCTGTATTTCACTGTTAGTATCTGTTTTAGATGAGGAGAAAACAAAGTCATGTGAACCACTATTACCAAAATGAGACTCAGATTCATGAGATACATCTGCACCAAAGTCCATAATTGATACCAATTCAGGAATATTGTTCTCAGAACTATTAACATTTTTTTCTGCATCTACTGGTAAGTTTTCTATATCATGTACACTGTCTAGAATGACATATTCAAGAACTTGGGTATTCTCTCATCAACTGTGACTTCCATCACCTGCTGGTATTCTGCAACAACTTTTTGTTCTTTACCATATATTATATCAAATCCTTATGTTCCAGCATCGATTTCTTCTAACCAGAGACTTATTTTGGTTACGAAGTCAGTTTGATCTTCTTACAAGTATCACTTTCATATGCTCTTCACTTGAACCCTGCATTGTAGACAAACAACTCATAAAAATGTATCTCTGAAACCAAATTTTGGAGATACAGAATCAGACAAGTATGAAATTGGATCACTATCTATAAATCATTCAAATATTTCCTACATGATGGTTTGTTTTTACATATTTATGGAATGAATTGACGACTGCCCAGAATAAAATTTTCAAGGGAAGAATAGATATCCTAGAAATAAAATGGAAACAAGGTGCAGCGAAAAGAGATTTGACACTGAAATAAGAACATGAACAACATCTTTACATAAAATTTCTCACACAACACTGAAAAAATCTGATAAGATATATAAGAAAGATTGGTAGAATGGAAGAGAAGCATCCCCGGCTCCTAGAGAACTATTTTACCAACCTTGTAATGAAGAAACCAAATTCCATTTTTACTTGAAATGCAAAGGAAACAAGGTGCAGTGAAAAGGGAATTGAGACTGAAATACGCACATGAACAACATCTGTACATCAAATGGCTCGCACAACACTGAAAAAGTCTGACAAGATATATAAGGAAGATTGGTAGGATGGAAGAAACCAAATTCCCCTGCTCCTAGACAACTATATTACCAACCTCGAAATGAAGAAACCAAATTCCACTTTTACATGATATTCAATGGCAATTGATAAGCAAGAAAATGCCTTGCAAAGATTGGAATATTATTTCAAAACCAAAACACAAAGGTAGAAAAAACAAAGGAAAAGCTTAACAAGTTTGATGTTGGGATTAAAAGTAGAATACCTCTTTCATCAGTGTTGTGAAGCTCCCATAAGATGGAGAATCATCCATAGACATCTCTTGAGTAGCCATACTTCCTTGCTCTGTTTCCGAGTATGTGTTGCTTCTCCTAACCTTCCTCTCTGGGGTGCAAAATGAATTTTCTTGGGTACTTGATAAAAGCCAGGTATTGAGTTTTCTTTTTGAAGTGTTTACCACCTTTGATGGCAAACACTCATTAAGAAGTTCCACCTTCGGCACATAGGAATCCCTCGGCTCCAAGTTATTTTCGCAGGGCACAGTGATCTGTGTTGAAGAAAAGTGATTTCTCTGAGGATATAGTATCTCCCTTCTTGGTATGGAATGACCATCTTCTGTAGGACCATTTTTCTCTACTACAGTGTTCTAATCATGTTCTTGGGCTCTCTTAAGACTTGTACATTTGGCACTCTTTCTATACACACTGACCAAATATGTAGCAAGCATCGCAACTGCAAAAATAGATGCACCTATAGTTCCAAAAAGCAAGATATATTTCAGTGATTTTGCTGGAGTACTAAAATCTCCCAGATCATGAACAATTGATACGTCTGATCCCCCCTCCCTACTACTCTTTTCCACTAGAGACATGACAGATTCATTGTGTCTGAATTCAAATTCATTTTGGCTCTCAAAATTTAGTGTCTTGGACTGACTGGCCATTGCAGGAATATAGTAATCACCTCCACCTGATGATGTGCTTAGTTCCTCTGGATCTTGAATGAAAAGGCTCTCAAAAGACACTGCTTCTGTGTTAGCTTCAAAACTACGTATTTCACTGTTAGTTTCTGTTTCAGATGAGGAGAAAACAAAGTCATGTGAACCAATATTACCAAAATGAGACTCAGATTCATGAGATACATCTGCGCCAAAGTCCATAATTGATACCAATTCAGGAATACTGTCCTCAGAACTATTAACATTTTTTTCTGCATCTACTGGTAAGTTTTCTATATCATGTACACTGTCTAGAATGACATATTCAAGAACTTGGGTATTCTCTGCATCAACTGAGACTTCCATCACCTGCTGGTATTCTGCAACAACTTTTTGTTCTTTACCATATTTTATATCAAATCCTTCTGTTCCAGCATCGATTTCTTCTGACCATGAGAAGCCGATCTCAAATGAGCGTGGCACCTCGGTATACTCTTGCGATGGAGAAAATAAACCATCAAATCTATCTGCATCCTCTTGGCCCTCGGTTTCAGAGGACAAGGTTGAAGGCTCATAATTGTGATCTGCCTCATTGTGACCGTAGGCTGCCCCGCTGCCATCCCGAAAGTGGTCATGGACGTTTTCTTCATATGTTTTCTGGAAGGTTCGAGAAATACGGTGAAATTTTGAAATATGGCATATTAAACTAACGGTGTAGAATACCTCAATCGTCTAACACACAGAATCAATGGCCCAGGATTGTACACGGTGGCATGTTAGGGAGTTTGTCTCAAAACGCCTTACGGCGTAAATATTTTGGCCTTGGTTATGGACAAGCTTATGGAGAAAGTTCCAAAGCTTCCATGAAGGCCATTGAAATAGTTCCAAGAAGGGGTTTCATTTCAGGTCTTCTACATCAAGAGTATGAAGATTCTATTCATGGAGAATGCAATAGCTTGAAACATCATTTGCAGGATGCAAGTGTTCATAAGCATACACTTTAACCAAAGAGCTGTGGAAACTCTGAAAGCCTTGAAGCGATTGATGGTGTTCCAAAGGAAGCCACTTCTTCATTTGATTCACCTCCTCATGAAGGCAATAAAGGTGAAAGAGAAATGTATAAATCTAGTTCTAATCATATTCCTTTTGATTATGTTCAACATGATAAATTTCTATATAAGTATGGGAAAATAATTGCATGTTCCTTTTGTGGTTTGGATAACCATAATGTTTCTAGATGTTGGAATAGAATGGCCACATACAGGAAAATTTTGAAGGAAAGGAAGCAAGAAGCCAAAGGTCCATTGGAGAAGGCAAATCATGCTGTCAAGAGGATGCACATGTGTTGCACTTACTGCCATAAGCAAGGACACATTGTTGAAAAGTGTTGGACTCTGAATCCAACAATGCTTCCACGAAACTTGAAGAAGGTGGAAAGAGAGAATGGCAAGAATGGAAAGAAAGATTCCATAAATGATGTGTTTCGGGATGATTCACATGTTGATGCTGATATACAGACAAAGGTCCTACCTTTGAAATGGATTGGTAAGGAATGGTCAGAGTTCTTATCCAATTAAGATTGCATGTCTATTGATGCATCTATTTGCATTTCTTTGTTAATGGAATGCAAGTTGCAGGGTTTTACCAAGAAGGTGAATGGAAAAGGTTGAGTAGGAGAATCACTTTGTTGTTGCAACATTATATTCATTTCAGTTTTGAAAGTATAGTGTGCTTAAGTGAAAGTTGAAGGATGAAATGCATGCATAAACTTGATATGCATGAACACAGGGATGTTGATGATTTCCTTGTATTTGAACATGTATGTGTAATTAAATTGAAGGGTTGATTGCTTTTTTTTAATCATGCATGTAATATGGACTTGAGAAAAGTTGATTTGGTCTTCGACATGGAGATAATGATGAAGTGTTTCATCTTTTGAAAAAATCCCTTGAGATCTTTTCTACATGCTTGACTTGAAGGGTCATTTGTTTTAAAGGCATGTTTTGTGGGCTTGTTATCTAGTCCATCTTTTGTATGCAGATGTAAAGACATCAAGGTGTTCACAAGATGTGAAATCTATTTATTTTGTTGAAGCAGGAGGTTAAGCCATCCAGTTGTTGTCTGTAATCCTGTTGTTGTTGACAGTATGTCAAATAGGTACAAATGAAAATTTTGCGAAGCAGATGTAACTTCACATTGGTTTGATCCACCTTGGATCCAGGATCAAGGTAGAGAAGTTCAAACTACCTTCTGTAACCTTCTCAGCAGGAGTTCTGCATGAAGTCAAGGAGGAAAACAGTTCTTCCCAAGAGGACCATCACATCCAGGAAGGAGAGTGGTCAAAGGCTTTGGTTCAGAGGCACTAGGCAAGGCAAGTGTATGGAGGCTAAAAGAAGAGGGTGTTGTTACTCTCATTTAGTGTTCAGATCAGTATATTAGTCTTTTGGAGACCAAAAGCTTTTTAGTGGGAAGGCGTGATCAGAAAATGACCCTAGATGACTTTTCACTCAAAAATGAAAGTCAAATTATGCTTCTGAAAATAGTCCCATTGCATAGATCTTTTCATTTTGAATCTACTGCAACTTGAATGGGCTGAAATGGACTTCGGATGAAGAAGTTATCGCAAAAAGAAGATTGCTCATTATCCTTAGAAAATGAGGCAATTTCTTATAAATGGGACTTAAGGGAAAATGTGTTTTTAAACATAAAATCCCTTAGAGTTCATCACATCACATTCCTTTATCGCATTGTAATAAACTAAGGGAGAGGACTTAAAATAGGCGCAAAGGCTTTCAGCAGACCCGACGGATTTATGAATAAAACAAGCGGACCTTTTGAGTTCCGAAAGGAAGGTAGTAAATGGTATTTCAAGCAGGCTTCAAGTAGTAAGTGGTATTGGACGGGCTCCGCCCAATTCAATACATTAGCTGACACGTGGCACAACGCAGGAGAGAGAAAACCGCTTTTCAGGCGGGTAATCTCCACGCAAGTAGGCCACCCAAAAATGTTGCCAATCGTTGGATTGGAGATCGCATGATCAACGTCGGAGATTAAGCGGACTATTTCCCATTTCAGGTTCAGTGCGAACCATTGGATTAAAAGACAGATCAACGATTGTGATTGAATCGACGATCGCTAATCGGGAAGGTTGAAGGACTAAGACCCGTGACCATGCAACTGCCGATAAGAGATATTGCGATATGCCGATGTTCCGATGGGCCGATCGGCAATTGGTGATTGGCGAACCCTCGATACCAGGGCCAATGCACATTGCGATTGTGACTTGTGATATGCTGATAAAAGGCGGACCCAATAAGAATTATGGACGTGATTTCATAATATTTGAAATCCGGAATTTCGAGTTTTCTTTGTATTTCCCGTGTATTTGGGTCTTTACCATGCGACAATGTGATTGCAATTTGGCGACCAAAGGCAGACCTGATGAGGATTATAAGCACGATTTCATAACTTTTGAAGTTCGGATTTACGAGATTTCTTTGTATTTCCTGTGTATTGGGTTTTTTGGCCATACACATATGCGATTGTGATTTGCGATAGAATGGCAGACCCGATGGGTTTATAGATGTGATTCTATATTATTTGAAGTCCGAACTAAAGGCCCATGATGTGTTTTGTGTGCGCTTTCCTATGTATTGACGTTATTTGGCTATTTCGGCCAGAGGAAGGCAAAATGAACGAGTTTCCCACGCTGACGGTTCCTTTTCATTGTAAATGGATTCTTGTGGTGCAATAGTCGGGTTTTCCATGATGGAGGGTTGTAACTGATGTGTTACAAATACACAGAGAGCACAAATGCTGAAGCTCGCTGAGAATGCGTGCAGAGGCCGAGAGATAACACAAAGAGCTCAATTGATAGAGGATCGCTTGGAGGTCAAGCGAACCTATAAGCTCGTGAGAGTCGAGAGCGAGAGTGAGAGCTGAGAGCCAGAGCAAGAGCGAGAGCCAGATCTAGAGCAAGAGCGAGAGCCAGATCTAGAGCAAGAGCCGAGAGCCAGAGCCAGAGCCGAGAGAACAACAAAGAGATCGAAATGATCAAGATGTTACTGGTGTCCAGAGTGTGCTAAAGACGGGACAAGGAGTTCCAAAGATAATATAGAGTTATGAGGGAGTCAGAGAAGCCAAAAGCTCAAGAAGCTCAAAGCACTGACTGAAGGAATTGAGTCCAGAGAAGCCTAAATCTATCTGCAGAGTGAGGAAAACCAGCAGGATAAGATGGTATTTTAAACCCATAGGTTCAGTTGTAAACCAATGGAGTTGAGCGTGGAGCTTGTAAAAAGAATTTAACCATAATCCCAAAGAGCCTAGTCGAGTTGACTAGAGCTTAAGGAGATGTAGCCCAAGATATTAGGGTGAAATCCATATTATATTGTTGTCTCATGTGTTTACTTACTTGTTGCTTTTATTTACTATTATTTGATTTTTATTTCAACGTAAGCAAATGAACTCAAAACACATAAACAGTTAAGGACAAACACAAGAATACACCTATTTTCAAGTATTGTTAATTCCGAAAGTAGTTAATCATAAGCTAGATTTGGGAAATATTTAAGCTTTGGAAGTGGGAGAGGTTCTTGTAAGCTGACAAGAAGCCTTTAGTGCCCATTTTCAGATCACATGCCCATGAAATGGTGGAAATAATTCAAATCTTTTGCAAATATCATTTCTTCTTTTTATGCCATAAGCCCTATAATCAACATATTTATGCCCAAACTCATTACACAAATAACAATATCCATGAAATACATTTTTTTACCTAAAGAATGATGGAGGCCGAGCCTGCATTTCCTTGATCATCTGCCTGAGATTTCTTGACATTTGACTACTTATTTTGCTTCTGCAATCTGCAACAATGTGTCCAAATTCTTGGCATTTAAAACACTTAACATTTTTCATATTTTTATTTGGCACATTCTTTGGCTCTTGATTATGATGTTGATTTCCTTCATTTATGCTAGAAGTTTGTACTTTTAGATTCTCACAATTGTTGATCTGTTCTTTGAGTTGGCTACCAATCTCCTCTTTAATTCTCCTTGCTTTCTCTAACCGATTTTTTAGATCTGAATTTTCTTCCTTGAAAGCATATTCTTTCTCCTTGAGAATCTGCAGTAATTTCTTTAGATCCCTATTCTCTAAAGTCAAATTCTCAATTAGCTTTGCTTGAGCTTTGTTTTCAGCCTCAAGGGTTACTAATCATCTGAGCTTTTCATCTTCATATTCTGATTTTCTGCAAAAATATTACCTCCACTTCTCTCCAGAAAATATGACTAAATTTATTTTTTATCATCTCATAAATCATCGATCTCAAGAAAATCATTATCACTAAAATGAAATGTATTGCCAGATATAAGATGATCACAACATTTACCTTCACTTTTTCTTACCAGCAAGAAGAGGGGTTCTTTTGAATTTGCAATTTTCTTCACTTGTTTACTTCTCTTCCTTTTCTGAGACTACTTCTTCTTATTCTTCGCCATGGCCCATGATCCACTCTCAAGCAATCAAGCTTCACCGAGATAACCTTGCTCTGACACCAATTAATGGAATTGATCTCACTATTGGGGGGGTGAATCAATAGCGACAAGATTTATATATACTTTTAAATTATTTTTCGAATTACTGAATCACAAACTCACATTCAACCATTAGTAAATTAACTCATATAATGCATTATCCAACTAAGTAAACAACAAATCTAAATTCCATGATCATCACATAAAAACCATAAAAGAATCAAACAATCAACACAAGATGACACAAGATGTTTCTTGTGGAAAATCCTCTCCAGGCCAAAAAACCATCTGTTACTGCTCAAATCTCTATTATGCTAAAAAAATGTTTTACATAGAGGAGCTACCACCCAGTAGCTGGAAGACTTGACTAACAAGACAATTCTACTAGAAACACCAAATAGAGAGACTCTTCTCTTACGACTCACAAACACTCGTTTCCTGGAGGCCACCGCAACTGAAAAGCCTCGCCTAATACCACTAGACTTTAGAGAAATCTTCTTCTCGTTCTAAGCTATTGACTAAAAGGGCTCCACCTTCTCTACACATTGTCTACCATGAGCCTCAACACCCTCAGCACCTCCATGTGAACCACGTTTCATGCATTTTCAAATTGGGCTCTCGAACCTGCTCAACATGAAAAACCCAAGAACCTCACTAATCTAAATCTGAAAATGATAAACTAATATACCCACTCTACTCAACACTGCTACATAGATGCAATATGCAAGACAAAATACTGTAGCATACTCTCACTCTCACCCCAAAAATCCTCTCACACCACCAAAATGAATAACTCAAAACACTCACCAAATTATATGTCAAAATATCGTCAATGATCTCCAAATGGATACCATAGGAAAATACCATGGTTATCCCAATACCATGAACACTTGTACCATGGTAATCTCCAAGTCAATACCACAGGTAAATACCATGGTTATGATAATATTATAGACACTTTTACCATGGTAATATTCAAGTCAATATCATTGGTAGATACCAAGGTAATACCAATACCTGCAATGCCAATACCAAGTGTTGACCTAGACCACATAGATACAACCTACTCCACACCTTTCCAAACACATGCACAGCTATCAAAGCACTAGAAACTAGCAATCCAACCATGCACAAGCACCAAAAATTAACAAGCTAAGCATATGCCATAACAACCATACATAACATCTACATATAAGCACCTTAGTCAACAAACACAACTATACCATCTGCCAAGCACACACACATCATGTGCAAGCCAAACTGCAACACAATCATCATCTAAACATCAACAAGCAACTGGGTTGACATGAGTGCCAACCAACAACTACATGAACAATTGCATCATCAATGCCAACATGAGAGGGAGGCTATTGGGATTCATCTTCCAATGTATTTTTATCTTCCAATGTCCTTTATTTTTCTATTTACAATATTTATATGAATTTACCAATCCCTTAGGATTAGGTGTCAACATCTATGATTTACAAATTATACTTGTTGTACCCAACAACCTACCCCTCATAATCAGTAAAGATTGAACAATCGTGAGGGGGCCCCTCCATGGTTTTCTTAGCCTATAAGGCTAAGAACCAAGGTTCCATTAAAGTATTTTCTCGTTCCTTTAGTATGTCATGTGTTAGTACTCAAAAGGTAATCAATTATATCAAGCATTAAACCATTCTATTTCTTGACTCCCCAATTTCGACTACATATTAGAGGATTCTCCCATACTCCATTTTACACCCTATATTTGAAGTTCGAGATCGAAAGTAAAATTTTATGCCACTATGAAATTTCTATTTTCCTTGATTTCTCGACGTTGATGCTATATCAAATAGATTTCGCTGACCCTCATGAGGGCCTATATTAGACATCGAAACCCAAAGAGAATGTATTGTAAGGAATGTTTTAGATTCCTCCAAATTCTCAATGCCTATATCATAACAGAACACTTAAGATTACGATAGCTCCGACAATCATCCTGGTGTCCTCCCCGATCAACTGTTCCCGATACCAGAGCTTATACTAGCAAACTTTAATTTTGGTCTTCCATTGAGACTCAAACGTGCCTTGTATGAGATCACCCCCATCAAACTCTTCTACGGGGGGGGGAGATAAACTATTGTAGCTCGTTTTCACTCTATTCAAAATTTCCAAACAAAAAAAAAACCATATACGTAGAGAAAAAAAAAAATCTTATAAAGAAAAGTAAAAAAAGAAAAGCATTGAAATTAATTTTTGTGGTGGTTTATTTTAAAAAGGATTAATGTGGGTATGAGGATAACGCAGGTTCAAAAGCAAAATAAATTTAAATTTTTGGTGGGACCTGCTCTCTTGGTGAAGAAATAAGGTTAAAGGACATGCATGTTTTGGGCGTGATGTCATTTACAACATCATGACCCCTCCATAGGAGAAACCCGACACCACTAAACACTTGATGCTTATATGGAAGGGTGCCCCCGTAGGCGGTCTAGTGGGAAACCACTGTCGACAAATCGACGATTGGGATCTCACTCAACATCACTCAATGATCGAACCACTTACCACCATAGGTGCCCCCATGAGTGGTAAGCAGTATTCACTACGACTATGGAAAGTGAGTGCGAATGATAAGCGAGCGTGATATCATTTGCCATGTCACTCTGTCACCCCACCACCTCATCTGTTACATCCCACATCACCCTACCACCTCATCATTCCATGTCATCATTCCTTGTTGGGTGTGTGTTATATTCTTTCCACGACTAGCCCCACGCATGAAGCAAGGGGTTAGAGGGGGGGCAGTAGCCCCCCATTCATTGCGCTGGGAATAATGGGGGGTTTGCAAGGGGGCAGTAGCTCCCCATTACAGGGTCTGGGTCAGCGCCCCGCTGATTTTTTTTTGACCCTATATTAGGTGGGCGGACCTACCTATGGTTTTGTGCATGGATATCACACATGGTTTTGGGCATGATGGTTTTCTGTCCATGGTACTTTGTAGATCCGATCAAGGGAACTATGGTTATGTTTTAATCCAGGGTTAATGGATTGGGGTTTATGCATGTGTATATATGTGTTGTAACATTGAAAAGAATATAATGAAAAATCAATCTGGTAGTCTCGGTTTTGGGATCTAGGGGAAAATACCTGTGTGTATCTATTTTATGTTTTATGCTCTCGCCATTGTTTATTTTTTGTTTTTTAGAATTCATATGCAGGTAATTTCTGTACAGGGTTAAAACCTACATTTGGTATCAGAGTTGTTTCGGCTTCAAGGGGAAGCCTTCGCTATTGAGGGGTTTTGCTTAGACATGTGGTAGGCCCTATTCAGTGGGAGATTTACAGGATAGATTCTTGCAGTGAAAGAAGATGGCGAGCAGTGGAAAGATAGAGATCAAGAAATTTAATGGTCATATTTTTTAGTTGTGGAAGCTCAAGATGGAGGATCTGCGGGTGGATAAAGATTAGTGGATCACGGTAGATCTGGGTACTAAACCAACGACAATGTTAGATGAAGACTGGATGAAGTTGGATCGGAAAACAAAGAGTAAAATACGGTTATGTATCTCAAATTCAGTATTGTTGAATGTATGAGGGGAACCTATGGCGAAGGCTTTGTGGGACAAGTTAGGGATGTTGTACCAATCTAAGTCTCTGGTGAACAAACTGTTCCTATAGAAAATGTTGTGTAACTTGAGGAAGAAGGATAAAGATTCGGTGACAGAGCATCTGAACACCTTTAATATTGTGGTAAGCTAGTTTTTATTTGTTGATATTAAAATTTTAGATGAAGATAAGTGCATCAATTTGTTGTGTTCACTATTAGATTTGTGGGATATTCTAGTTGTTGCGATATGTAGCAATACAACTACCTTGAAGTTTGATGAAATAGTCTCATCCTTGTTGTTGGAGGATATGAGACAGAAAAATATGGAGGGCCAAAATGGTGATGCCTTGTTTGTGCGAGGATGGTCTCATAACATAAACATAAATAATTCCTTGAGTGGGAGATCTAAATCTAGAGGGAGATCTCAATCTCCAGGAAAACCTGTAAATGTATGTTGGAAATGCGAAAAGGAAGGATACTTCAAAAATGACTGTAGATCTAATGCTCAAGGAAAGGTATATGATGATGCTCCTTCTATAGAGGTGAAAACCACCTCAGATGAAGGTGGGGATGTGTACTTGGCTTCTTCTTCAAGTACATATGTAGATCATGAGGCATGGTTGATCGAATCAGGTGCATCCTTTCACTTCACTACCCATAAGGAGTGGTTCAACGAGTATGAGAAATATGATGGTGGTGATGTCTTCTTAGGGGATGATAGGAAGGCTAGAATCATCGGACGCAGAAAAGTCAAGATGAAGTTGCAAGGTGGAAGGATTAGAACATTTTCGGGTGTTCTGCATATTCCTGCATTGGCCAGAAACCTGATTTTTGTAAGCAAGATGGATGATGTATGTGTAAAAATAGTGTTCGAGAAGATACCTACAAGATGGTTCGGGGAGCACTGGTATTGACGCGGGGAGTTCAAATTGTAACTCTGTGCAAGATTCTGGGAGCACTATTATTGATGGGCGCAATAGTTCTGTGGTTCCTGGAAGTGGAGTAGAAAACCTTGTGGTCTCTGGAGAAAAGATTATGCTATGACATCAAAGACTAGGGCATATTGGAGAGAAGGGCCTTCAAATACTTCATGGTAATGGTATGGTAGAAGGTATGCCTAATTTCTCTCTGGATTTGGATTTATGTGAACATTATGTATATGAGAAGCAAAATCAGGTGAGTTTCTCCTCCAGTGCTAAGAGGGAAAAAGGGATATTAGAGCTTGTGCATAGTGATGTGTTTGGACTTGTGTCGGTTCCATCACTATGTAAGTCTGTGTACTATGTATCATTTATATATGACTTCTCAAATAATACATGGATATATTTCCTTAGGAATAAATCTAAAGTCTTTGACAAGTTTAAAGAATTTAAGGCTTTGGTGGAAAACCAGACAGAGAAGAAGATAAAGGTGTTGAGGACAAATAATGGTGGAGAGTTATGCAACAAGGAATTTGAAGAGTTCTATAGGAAGTGTGGTGTAATATGATAAAAGACTACTCCATACACAACTTAGAACAATGGAGTTGCAGAAAGAATGAACATGATGTTGAAGGAAAAGGCAAGAAGCATGCTCAGTGGTGCTAAGTTAGGACAAGAATTCTGGGCAGAGGCAGTAGAGACTGCATGTTACCTGGTCAACATATCACCTTCATCAGTGTTGGAGGATAAGAATCCACATGAGGTATGAACTGGTAAGAAACCCTCTCTTTCAGATCTGAGGCTATTTAGCTGGGATGCTTATGTACATGTTCCAAAAGGAAACAAAACCAAGTTGAATAGTAAATTTGAAAGGTGTCTCTTTATTGGGTATAAGGATGGTTTAAAAGGTTATAATATTTAGAACACACAAATAAGGATGGTTGTGTACAACCGAGATGTGGTGTTTAGAGAGGTGAAAGATGTTATTAAACATGAAGTCCTACCAAAAGAACCTGAGAAGATAGAGTTTGAGCTAAAGGAGGAAGAATCAGACTCTACATTAGAACAAGAATCAAAAGATGAAGAGCCATAAACTCTAGATGTGAGAAGATCAGTTCCAGAAAGAAGGCAACCCGAAAGTTATAGTCCACTTTCTTTTTGTTCAAATTTTGCTTTATCTATTACTGATGATGATCCCAGAACTGTTAGGGAGGTAGCAGATTCAGAGGTTGGAAAACTCTGCAAAGAGGCCATGGTTAATGAAATGGCATCTTTGGACAAAAATGAGGTTTGAGATTTGGTGGAGTTACTGGCTAGAAGGAAATCCATTGGAAGCAAATGGGTGTTTAAGAAGAAGATTGCAGAAGGCAAGGTGGAGAAGTACATAGTTCGGTTGGTAGAAAAAGGTTATTCCTAGGTGTCGGGAATTGATTTTGGTGATATTTTTCTCCTATTGCCAAGGTAGCTTCTATTAGATTACTTTTATCTGTTGCTGCAACTTTTGATTTTGAGGTAGAATAGATGGATGTGAAGACATCATTTCTTCATGGGGATCTGGAAGAAGAGATCTACATGAAGCAACTTGAAGGCTTTGCAGTGAAGGGAAAGAAAGAATTGGTATCCAGGTTAAAAATGTCTTTGTATGGGTTAAAACAATCACCAAGGATGTGGTATCAGGAGTTTGATACATTTATAAGGTGACTTGGCTTCATCAGAAGGAAAGTTGACAACTATGTGTATTTTAAATTAATTGGTGATCGTGTTATTTATCTAGTCTTGTATGTGGATGATATGTTGCTGATTGGAAATGACAAAGAAATTATCTAGGATTTGAAGACCCAATTGTCCTCAAAATTCGACATGAAGGATCTTGGTTTCGTAAAATATATTTTGGGCATGGAAATTAAACAAGATCGGGTAAAAAAGAAGCTTTGGTTAAACTAGAGGAAGTATGTCAAGACAATATTGCAGAGGTTTAATATGCAGGATAGTAAACCGGTGAAGGTTCCTATTCATGTAGGTGTAAAGTTATATGTTGAACAATGTCCCAAGACATAAGAAGAGGAAGAGGACATGTCCCTTATTCCATACACAAGTGCAATTGGTAGCATGATGTATGCCATGGTCTGTACCAAATCAGACATTGCACATGCATGGAGAGTATTGAGCAAGTTTATGTCAAAACCAGGGAATGAGCATTAGACAACAATGAAGTGGGTTTTCAGGTATTTGCGTGACACTAGTGATTATGGTTTGTGCTACTAAGGAAGATCAGGATTGGACAGAGTTTTGGACATCCGTGACTTTGTTGATGCAGACTAGGTTGGAGATCTGGATCAAAGAAGATCTACAAGTGGGTATGTGTGTAACCTATTTGGAGGTGCAGTCAGTTGGATGAACAAGAGATAGTCTATAGTGGCACTTTTAACTACAAAGGCATAATACATGGCAGCCACTCATGCAAGCAAGGAAGCAGTTTGGTTGTAGAGATTGTGTTTAAGTATGGGGTTGGTACAACGAGCTATAAAGATAGACCGTGACAGCCAAAGTGCAATTTTCTTGGCAAAGAACCCTGCTTATCATTCAAAGACAAAACACATTGATGTTCAATATCACTTTCTGAGGGATACAGTTGAGGACAAAAATGTGTTGCTGGTAAAGGTGGACACTTTGAAGAATACTACAAATGCATTGACAAAGTCTGCGAGCACTGAGAATTTTTCTTGGTGTAGAGAAACAATGGACATTGTAGGGCTGGACTAATGATTAAGCTCTCATGTGTGGAAAGAAAAAAACAAGTGGGAGAATGTTGGGTGTGTGCTATATTCTTTTAATGACTAGTCGCAAGCATGGGGATCACAGGGTGGGCGATAGACCCCCATGTTTGTTGCATTGGGCACAACAAGGGGGGTTTTAGGGGGCCGGGTAGCCCACCTGTATGGGGTTCGGGGCAACGCTCTAGATTTTATTTTTGGACCCTATATTAGGTGGCTGGACCTACCTATGGTTTTGTGAATGAGTTTCACACATGGTTTTGGGCATGATGGTTTTCTGCCCATGGTATTTTGTAGATCCGGTTAAGGGAATTACAATTATGTTCTAATCCAGGGTTAATGGAATGGAGTTTATGAATGCTTCGACATGTATATATATGTATTATAACATTGACAGGAAAATATTGAAAAATCACTCTAGTAGTCCTAGTTTTGGGATCCAGGGGAAAATCTTTATGTATTTGTTTTGTGTTTCTTGCCATTGTATATTTTCTATTTTTTAAGAATTCGTTTGCATGTAATTTCTGTACAGAGTTAAAACCTACACCACCCTCATGGAGTCTCAACTATGGTGAAGTCATAATTCATAAATCTGTGGTATATCTAGCTTACCAGGGATATACTCTTGGTGTTATAGTGGTAGCCATTGGGTTTAATCTTGAGCCTCATCTAAATTACTCTAACAAATTACCAATTTAACATAGTGAAAAAATAAAAATAAAAATATATATTTATATTTATAATACATTTTTTACATTAAATGACAACATCTGGATCAAATATATATGTTAACATAGACACTAGTAGTTCTATAGATTATAGTTCTATAGACTATTTTTAATCTCGTAAATGTTAAAATTTCATTCATTCACATAATATACCGCTCAACCTAACATATCCTACACCTTAAAATTCCAATATATATATAACCTTGGAATTCCCATATATATACATAACCTAACATAAGGAACATACACATGAAATTCCATAGAAAACGCTGAACATACACACGAAATTCATTAGAAAACGCTCTACCTTAACGCCCAACGAGGAAGAATGACTTGTGAAATTGGTTAACCAACCTAACCTTCTTGTTCTCCGAACGCCATCCTGAAGAGATACCCACTTCAGATAATACACCATGTTTAGGTTCGACGGACCAAAGTTTTAATTTACCACCGCGTTCCGTCCCCTGTTCATATTAAAAAACCCTTACCGTTTCTATATCAAGGTATAGATTTCCCTAAATCCAACATGAAACCTCCTGTGGCTAAGAGCCATCCATCCCCTAAACACTTTATCTCAGTCAGACCCTATACACACTTCCAGCTTCAAGTTGTGCAGGCAGAGGAACTCCAATGGAACCGAATGAAGATGAGGGTACAGGACCTGAAACATGCATCAAGGCGGTGTTTTTTGATCTGGATGACACATTGGTCTTGACCCATGCTGCTGACAGGGCAGCCCACATGGCAGTCACGGAGTTACTCAATCAGCATCACCCCTTCCTCGATCAGCAGGTCATCATTGATACCTTCGTTAAGGGTTTCATCGCTCAGCCTTGGGATCCCAATAACCAGGTCTGTCACGCCATTCTCTATTTCTTTTCTTCTTTCTAATTAATTTCCCAATTCAGTTGCACCTCAATGTGCTATGATGTAATTGGGCATTGCTCAGGAGAATTAAATTTGTAGTTGGGCATTGCTTAGGGCAGTTGGCTATCCCTATAAAGAACTAGATTTTCTAAAACAAATTTGTTCAAGTTTCAGATTGATGTGACTGAATGGAGGGCTCAGATCTGGTGCAGGGCTCTGGAAGCCCAAGGTGTCAACGATATCCAGTTTGCAAGAGTAAACCTTCTTTATTGCAGTAAATATTTAGTACTTCATCTAGGATGCAGTTAAAAGATTAAGGTAATTGGGAGGAATAGATATCATATGAATCTGATCGTTGTTAACTTGCACACAGGAGATGCAGCACTGCTTTGATAATACCAGAATGACTTCATTCCAGTGGTCCCCAGGAGTCGAAGCGGTAACTTGCCATATGCTACGTAAAGACCCTGTTTATCTGCCTTCAATTCCGCTTTGCTATGGTTTTTCGTGATATGTGATTCGATTTTAATCTGGTGAAGCTGTGGGCTGAAATGTAAATCTATGTGTATTGCAGTTTAGGGGTTTTTCTAATGTCACGGTTTGTCAGCTCAAATTTCACTCATACCAGGCCGAGTGGCTAGAGGCATTCTCATATTCACGTTTCTCAAAACGGGGAGTGAGAGGGATAAGACCCATTAATTTGCTTCTGTTGACTTTACTCCAACGGGTTTAAGATACGAGCTGAAACATCATTTGGGCAATGTGGGTTTGTTGCAGTATTGTTGTCGATTTTCCCTCGTCAAGGTCCCTGGCCTGAAACCTTGAAATGACATAAACGCTTCTGATCTCAAAAAAATTACCTGTTTGTAAAATTGAGCCTATTTATTGTGTTTATTAGAAAATGATCCAGTTCAACATTTTCTATTTCAAAATTTGGAATTTTATAGGTTAAATGGTTTAGCATGACTCTTGGAATTTTATGGGATTGGCCATAGCTTTATAACCCCTCTAGTCAGAAAAATTGGAGAAGTTTACATACCAGCACAAACTCATCTAAAGCCTACTGTGAGATGCCCTTCGAAGTTTCAAAGCCTGAGGTTCCATATATTGAATTTCAATACTTAATATGTTGAATTCCAATGCATAATATATTAGCATTTGTGTGAATTCAAGATATTCATCCTTGACCCTTGCAGCCTCATGCACATATTGGACCTGGTTTTAGATGGGTCTGTGCAGTGCCCATATTGAATGCACACAAGGTATCAACAGATTTAATGTATATCTACATGAAGTAATTATGATTCCCACCTCAACCTGAGCTGTAGAGCACCACAAATCTCTTGGTGCAGAGTTTATCTGTTTTCTTATCTAGTAGAGAATTCATTCAAATTCAGTACAACAGTTTAGACTTGAGGATGGATTTTTCAGACAGAATAAATAATTATTAGAAAAGAATTTATGGATTTTAGAGCTAGGGAAGATGTCAATTTCAGGGGTTTCGTTTTCTCTATTGATAATTCAGTTTTTAGAACTAGGCAGAGGCAAAGTCTCAAATGAAAAATCCTAAGGCCACACAGAAGCTGCAGAATACACTTCAGACTGTGAACAGGTTGTATTACTCCCATGAGCATATATTTGGGAGAAAGTCATCCAAGAAGGTTGGAGAATGCCTCCTAAATACCATGGTAATCCCCAAGCTTCTGTATAGAAGAAATAATTTCATTGCCGAACTCTGCACTTCCATTTAAGGATAATCTCTATAACTTCCATTTAGGTTGGGATTTTGAACTTGTCTATGTGCTTTGGCCTCTAGGAGGCCTAAGCTAGACTTGTAAGTCTTTTCAGTTTGTCTATGGTGACCGCGCTGTTAAGTTTTAGGTGTTAAGTTTTAAGTTTAATCAACTTTGCATGGAAAGAAATTGTGAGAGATGGCTTGAATGAGGGATGATTCCTAAATTTGAACTAAACATCTGTGCAGATGGTCAAGAAAATACTACTCAATAGAATTAATGTTGGCATCATCACAAATGGCCATCCGAAGGTGAGATCAAAGCATTGCCTTTTTGTAATGATTTGAAACACTGAATGGATCACGGCTCCTATACTTGTAATTTTCTACCAAATTTTCTTATAATCTGGCTGATTTATCAGGTTCAACGTGCAAAACTTTTTGCGTGCCGAGCAGATGAGCTTTTCAACACAATTCTGGTTGGTGGAGGTACTTTAGATATGAGAACTTGTGCTCGATAACTTTTTCCAATTATGCTTTCCCTAGCTATTTTAAGTCCCCTTTGTTTCCTCAGAACTCAAATTCCGTCTTACGTCCCAACCTAAAAGTAGTTGATTGCCCTCAGTTATTTGCTGGAGCTCTCCAAGTCTAAACATGTGATTATTGATATCAGCAGAAACTGAACCATTCATTTTGTATCTACAGAGGAGCTTCATGAAAAACCCCATAAAAGCATTTTTTGGAAAGCCTGTGAGCTTGTAGGATGCAAGCCTGACCAGGCTGTCATGGTGGGAGATAACCTTAAAACAGACATTCAGGTCTTGTGTTTCGAGCATTTCCTTGTATAGCAACAAAGACAAACAAACGTAGAGATATTCTTTTTTGATAACCTTTTTAGCATACATTTTTAGATAAATGAGGTCCTTTATTTTTTATCCTTCGTATGGTAGGTTTTATGTTGATAGTTTTCTTGATCACTCCTTTTTTGTTAATTTCTATTCTTTGGATAATGCTTTCTGATATGTATTTTTAGTATCGAGATGGACATCTGTGCTCATGTTTTTTCTACCAGTTTGGATTTATGTTTCACTACAAATAGGTATGTTTCTGTATTTCAGGGAGGTAAAAATGCAGGTTTTCTGGCAACCGTATGGGTCAACGTTCATGGTCTAAATGATCCCCCTTTGGGAGCAACAAAACCCACTTACACTATTAGGAACATTTGTGAACTTCCAGAGGTTCTGCCCCTTTATTAACAAGACAGGTTTTGCCATCGGATCATGTGTTTGTGTTGATTTTTGCTGCTGATTATCTATCCTCTGATTGAACTGAACTGCAAATTTGGCTCAGTTTGCAGTGGAAGGGCAATTTTTTTGCTATTTTGTTACATCTTATACTTTTCAATTCAATTTTTTTTTTTCTGCATCTAGGACTAACCTTTAGAAAGGAAATAAATTCAGATAGCAACTATGCAACAACTTACAACTATTATCAATATTTATGTTTAGTTAATTCTCCCTGTTGTAAAACATTTTTGGGAATGTCAAATCAACATTTATCCTGTATTTCACCCACATGCTATATTATGAAGAGAAATGTGGATGCATGTTGATGATTCTCAGCTATTCTGGTTGCATTGGTGTTCTTGGTATTGTTATGTTGTGTTTTAGATATATAATACATAAAGTGTAACGATGAGCTCATATATTAGGAAGTCAAATGTCGCAGAAATATTAGGAAGTTAAAAGAGGTGATGTCTGGCCAAAAATAAAGTAGAACAGAGCCAGCTCTCTTTTCAGTACTGCAAACTGCTGTTAACCAACTCCAACAAGAATAGTATATTCTGGCCATCTCAAACTTCATGACAAACAGCAGGATGCAGCAACTGCATCTTTCAGACTCGCTATTGATTGCAAAGTTTGCTAAGGCACATGACACTTGGGAGCTGTGGTGAATGCTCTGTAACATCATAATAGTAATAGGTGCCATGTGGAGTAAAATACCGTAAGTGTTATTTTAGTGTTTTAACCTCTCCGAGGCAAGTTGGATAATTAATTTCCCTTTTCTCTGCTAATCTTGTATTTCTGGTATCCTGTCCATGGTTAGTTGAGTGAAATCTCTTCCTATAGATAGGCTACTTTTAGCTTTTTTCTCTCATGCATATATTTACTATGCTATACGTTAGCTTTGAGTTTCAGGGCTCGCTGTTTTGAAGATCCTTGCAAAATTTCCCCTATTGATCAACACAGTTAAGTTTATTATTCAATTCGTAGGTGTCTAATTTTAAAATTTCAGGAGATAATGGTGGAGATTCCACATAAAGAATAAAAATATGATATATCAAGTAGCTCACATACTATTGTTAAAAATCTCTAGTAAAGTATCAATCTTGCAGTTTTGCTGGTCTAGAGTATCAAGCTTTCTGAATTATTGCATGATTTGTCATGTAGCAGAATCATAGCCTGGCCAAAAATGCAGGGATGCCTGTAAATTGCTATGGAAAAACCTGATTCAGTCTGTTTGTTTAACTGATCGGGAGTTCTGTGCTTCAGGTAGGCATCTTTGTTCTGTATATCATTTGAAACTTTAGCGTGTTGATAAAGCTTCTAATAAAGTTATTTATAGCTGTAGGCATTTGCAGTGTCATTCCAAAGAATCAATAATACTTTATGGATAAGAATCCATAGGCTCTGAATTATAATCAATTTGAATATTTTGAGAATTTGGAAGCAAGAATGGTTCTGTTGGTTAGGAAACATGGTCGTGGACCATGGTCCTTGCGTTTGTAATGATCAAATAGGCTATAGATAAAAAAATAAGGCCTATGCTACAGTGCACAATATGCAGCTTGTACTAGCTGCAGATCCAGTTGTGAGTAGATTTCCAACCTTAGGATGTGCATCCAACGCAGGTGCAGGCTGAGTAACGCCCTCTTTGATGCTGCTAGCGACATAGATCCTAATTTGTGGAACGACAAATCAAAGAACAAGAAAGCTGGGTTCTACATGCAATCCCAAAAAAATGTTGAACTAGAAAGTAGCTGTGTGTGTGAGAGATGTAGGACCATCAAGTTGTGTCCATATGCAATGGTGAAGATAATGATTTGTGAAGCAAGTGCACAAGGGAGGATCAAGAGTTTGGCACAAGAAGTTGAATGAATGTTGACATGGCAGCGAAGGCAAGCCAAGAAAAGGCGAAGATGAATCATTACCAATGGTTAGCTTGTTGGAACAACAAGCTAAGCAAGTTCTTCACACCTTTAGACCTTTTGGAGAGAGTTAGTTGATAGTCAATAATTAACTGAGTAGTTGACCAAGTAGTTGACTGAGCATTTGATTGGTCGGTCAGGTTGATAATGGTAGTGGATTGATGCATGGGTCAAGGCAGAATTCGAGGAGCTTGTTATTTGACCTAGCCAATCAAAGTGAACCATGTCCTCCTTGCTTCAGTGGAGTTAGTTATAGTTTGGCATTATATATAGATGGTCTTATGGGTTGATCAATCAATGGATTTTTTTTGCTTCCTTGTATTTCCTATTATCAGCTGAGTCATGTTCACCTAGGCTTAAATATTGGAATGGTGTCTTTAGACACCACCACTTTTGGGAATGTATATCTCATTGATCTACATATTCTCTAGTTCTCCAATATGGTATTAGAGCAAATGGTTTAACAGCTTGTTCTTTACGAGTCTTTTGGAGGTTGTCAATTGTATGTGCTCTTGATGATTCAGATCTATTAATAGATTGACTCAGGATGTCGATCTGAAGATTGTATGAGGGTTTAGATCTGTAGATCAAGATTATGAATTCCAAACAAAAATCTATGGTTCTAAATGGTCATAATTATGGTGTATGGGCATAAGATATGGAAACATTATTGAAGATTAAGGTGCTCTGGTGGATCATGAAGGCTACAATTCCATATTTGAAGGATAATCAACAAAATGTTGACATTGATGGGAAGAAGAATATGCTATAGGAGTTATAATGACCTACATCTTCAAGGAGATTCACTTTCATATGAATGGGATCGACTATTGTTTTCAAGTTTGGAAGAATATGAAGACCTTATTTAATAGGATCAATGAAAGCTAGGTTATAGAGATTGAGAAAGAGTTGATTTGGCTTGATCCTCCCTTGTTTGAAAGGATTGAAGATCACTCGACTCATGTGAAATAGCTATAGTTAAATTTGGGTGAATGTGGAATGAGTTTTCCAAATAAGAATGATTAGTTCATAGAATTGATTTTGATGAGCTTAAAGACACCCTTTGATGTATCTTATTCAATGTTCCTTGCCAATTAGGTATCGAGAAAAAAAGGAAATGATTATTTCTTTGATTTTTTCTGTTGTTTGTTCATTAGGGCACAAGAAAAATTGCTTGATGAAGGGAAGCTCAAATTTAAATAAAAATACCATATATTGAAGGACAAACGTTGATAGAAATATAGAGCGAGAAGTTGAGTGAGCAATTAGGAGAAAGGATGTGATTGCATTTACCAATTTGTTAAGAAGCATGCCAATAAGGAATCAATGGCGAAAGGTAGGAATAAGAACTCTTGTTGTTATTGCAGAAAGTTGGGACATATGGAGATGGCTGCTTGGTATAAAACTTAAGACCTAGAAGAGAAAGTCAAGAAGCTTGAAGGAGGCATGCCAATTGGATGATTGTTCGACTTGCAGCACTAAACTTTTAAAAGTGAGTGGATAGTCTACTTTGGTTGTACTCATCGCATGGCTAAAGATGCTTCTCTTTTCCTCATCGAGTAACAGTATGGAGGGAAGTCTTTGTTATTGATGATTATGTTGCTATGGTTGTTGGTTATGGTAAAATTGAATTTTAGAACGGTTTGATCATTGATGTTTGAGGTACATTGCACTTGGTAGTTCATTAGGACCTACACTTTGGACATCATTAGACCCTCTTACATACATTTTTAGGGGCACATATGACGACTTTTTATCCACTACTAGACATTCCCTATCATTTGGCACATTTTCTATTTGAAATAGGTCTATTTTTAGTCGGAGTGCCACCTAGGATGACATGTGGTGCTAATTGGACAATGATTGGAGGATGACATGGTTAATTTCATTCCATTAATTCATACTACCTCATGCGCATGCCTTCCTATAGTGAGCACACCTTATTTTTTAGTAGTTAGCCACAATTTTTCCCTCTCCTCCAATTTTACATGGCATGGGAAAACATGGTTTCCTTGCAAAAATTACTTCTACCTAGCTTTTTCCAAAATGACATTTGTGTTTTTGTTTTTTTGATTTAAATAGGCAACGACATTGGACTACTTTGCTAGGATGTTTACTGATATTTACAGTTATTATCTTAATAGAAATTTTATTTCTTATAACAAATTAGTAAATAGTTGGAGCAACATAGACATTTTCTCTAGTTTACATTAGATCAACAAACAAGAATAAACAATAGAAACTGGGTTGTATTGATTATTAGTTTTCAGGAATTCTATTATCTATGTGACAGTCCCACCCAAGGTTCTAGTATGAGTTGCATTACAAAAAGAATGCACATATGTTTTAATGTTTGGAATAACATAAAAAATGGGACTCAGTATGAGGACATGGGTGCAACAGTTATGGAGGGACAGGAAGCATGCCCTGAAAGAAAGGGAGCCATTTGGAAAAGAGGACATGGATAGAGGGCCAAATTCAGTTTCACTGTAGACAAAATAAATAAATATTGTATGATTATTATTCAATAAATAAATAAATATGTTTTTTCAATTAATATATGGCAAGAAAGGAGACATCGTTTCCTCTTCTTCAGATTCTTCGTAATTGATACCAAGTAGCAGGTGAGGTGCATGCACTTGGATACAAGTTGCACATTGCAAATATATTGTGCAGTGCAGAGAAATAAATGAAAGGAGTCTGATTTATGTTGATCTGGCAAGTGGCAATTAATCCTTGTACATTTTTCTTCTTCTTTTGATATTTGATCTCAAACTTGGAAATAAGCTTGATTTGTTCAAAAGGCACTTGCATAAATTTTTGGAAACTTTATTGTTTCCAAACTTTAATGTTTTTCTATTTCAACCTGGTCCTCAACAACAAAATCTTCTGTAGATTGTTTTAGCTCTCTTGGAACTGCTTCCTTTTGATGACTTGCCACTTGATAAGGGAAATTCTTCTATAAAGTCTGTTTTTTTTTTTTGTTTACCGAAATTGATAAACATGGCTCATATGCCGTTTGTATGCATGCTGTGATTTCATTTTTCTCTTTCTCCATTCAACTTAAGGATGCAAGCATCAATCTTTTATTTCTCTTAGAAACTTTTGGAATTTCAGTGGATTGAAATTAGTTTTCTCAGTCAAGAATAGACAAAAAATTGTTTTTAATTAATTTGTCTTCTTTTACCAATGAATCAATCCTTTCATTTAAATATGTAATTTCTTGATAAAATCTTGAGATTTATTCATCTTTTTATATTGATTCTTCCTTAAAATTAGACAATTTTTTAAACCTTGATCCTTGAAAACTTTGAGACTCTATGTTGCTTGTTGATTCTCATTGACTTGATATTTAAGAGATTCAATTCGCTCTTCCATTGTTGTGACCATAATGGCATAAGTGTTTTCTTCTTCTTGTTTACATATGTGAGTTTGATCTTCATGTAATTTTCTCAATTCTTGAATCTCCTGTTCATGTTTTGCAGTTGATTCTTTCAATTGTTTTTGAAAGTTCTTCTGTAGGTTTTCTCTTTCTAGAACAAATCCTTGAACTAAAGTGGCATAATTCCGCTGCCAGTTTTCTTCATTGAACAACTCATTTTTTTTTCTTCTTCAGCTTTTTCTCCAAAACTTTAATTTTATGCAAACTGCTGATCTGATAATGAGATCTTAAACAATTATTAAGGTATTACAGAGTCATGTGCATGGATTTGCCTATGTTACTTTGTGCAATGGATCGATAAGGTTGCGAAATACATAGACAATGAAGCAGTTAAAGAACATAATAGACAAACACACATAAACACAATAAGTTTAATAAGGAGTTCACCCAACACTCCTGGGCTAAGTCTCATGGTCCAACCTTTAGTGGTGACCTCTCTATTATGTCTTCAGAAGCAGAGTTTTTACAAAAGTGAGCTCAATTTGAATCTCACACAACAGATATAAAACAATAAGGCTTCACTTGGATCCCCCAAGTCTTTTTGAGTACACAGACTCTCCTCATTGACTCTCTGTCTCAGCACTGCTTGCCTCTGTCTCTGTTAGTGTGTGGCTTGAAAGCCAATCAGCACTGTCTGTTCGTTTCTCCTTTTCAGGCTCTCTGGCTTCCCGGCCTCTTTTTGCTCAGATCCCCCTTTGAGCGTTAGCAATCATTGCTAAATGCTTTTAGGGATGGTGGCCACCTGTTCTGTAACGGAATGGGTCATCGGGCCTTTGAAATTCCTAGAGACAACGTTCTCTGTTTACACAAAAAAACACACTAAAAACTGTGAAAATCCGCCAAACTATTGCTTATCGGATTTGAATTATTATAGATTCCGCCTTATAACTCCTATTGGGTTCGCCTTTATATCGCTTATCGCATCTCCACCGTTGATCTGAGAGCTCTTGATCCAATGGTTGAGATTCATTTCGGGCGGCCCATGCGTATGGGAGTTAACTGCTTGAAAAGAGTGGTTTTCTCTCTCAAGGGCTTGGATACGTGGCAACGAATGTATGGGCTCGGGCGGAGTCTGGCCAAAACCTCTTGCCACCTTCGGTCTTCCCGAAATCCTGCTTGTTTCGTGGTTTCCTTTTATATTTAAAAATACATCAAAACATTGAAAATCCTGCAAAAATGGCGTATCTCGAACTTGAAATAATATAAACCAGCATTAATAAACCCTTTCAGGTCCAGTTTTATCGCATCAACACTTTATTCTTTGTATTTCGTTTATTTAACGAAAACGCGAAATACAAAGGAAAACCCTGTTTTCCGGATCTCAAAATATATCAAATATCGTTCATAATTTTATTGGGTCCGACTACCGCAATCATAGTTATTATCGGCCCTGATCCTTTGCATAGGTTTGATGCGATATTGCGATGCGATTGATCGCGATCGCATATCGCATAGACCTCGGGCCGTTCGCAAGTGCTCCTTTGTAATCGCCGATTGCGATATCGTGATTCAACTTGGGCCGTCGATCTGCGCGCTTGATCAACGGTCCTTGTTGACTGCGCTGATCGCTATCGCAATATCTATGTGGTAGCCTTCGATAGCCTCCGCCGATTGTGATATGCTGATCGGATCGACGACTGTTATGCAAAATAGTTTTAAAACGCTGATACTCTGTTTTCTAAAAATTCTTTTCATGCGATAGTTTTGAATATTTAAAGACTGAGAGGGTGTTTTGGATCCATTTTGGATCACGCCTTCCCACTGAAAAGGCTTTTGGACCACCAAAAGTTGGTTTTTAAGCATCAATCAAGTGAGGATACAACTTCCTCACTTGTCCAATCTCTATCCATATTGCACTGCTTGGTTTGAACCTTTGAGTCTGATTCTGAGGTACTCAACATCCCCTCTGCGCGTAGTTCTCACCTTCCTGTCCAGAACTATATCTTCCCGCAACTCATTGAGATATTCAGGGAATAAATTTTCAATAGAAGGCAACTGACTTTGCTCTTCGGGATCTTCAATCAATGAAGGTTCAAATAGTCTCAAGTTCTCTGCATTAACTATTGAATAGATGTGCATGTAAGCTGGCAAATCAAGGCGAAAAAGCATTCTCACCAATTTTCTCAAGTATCTTGAAAGACCCATATCGTATTGGCTTCAGCTTCTTACTTTCACCTTGCATTCTATCTTTGCTGGTGTACAGTCAGACTTGATCACCAATTTGGAAGCTATGCTCAATTCGATGCTTGTCATGCCTTGCCTTATACTTGGCTTGGATTCTTTCCAGCTATTCCTACACTACCTAGTGAATTTCTTGGATCTGTTCAATGAATTTGGTTGCTTTGTCCACATCACTGTGTCTATCAACTACTATGTCTTTACTAAAGACAAAATCCAAGGGAGACCTTGGTATAAAACTAAAACAAGTCTCAAAAGGAGATCTTTGTGTAGAAGAGTGTTTAGCAGGTTGTAAGCATGTTGCACATAACATAAATGTTCATCACAAAGTTTGGGATGCTTGCTGCAATAGCCCTTAAGCAACCGGATCACTGTCCTGTTGACCACCTCTGTTTGGCCATCTGTTTGTGGATGAAATGTTGTGCCTTCTTAAATCTGGTGTCCATTAACTCCCATAGACTTGACCAAAACTTCCCAATAAATCGGGAATCTTGATCAGAGACAATAGAAGTGGGTAACCCAAATTGAACCCATACATGTTGAAAGAACAACTTTGATGTTTGTTCCGCTGTAATCTGCTTGTTACAAGGTATTAAAATACACATTTTGCTGAACCTGTCCACAATAACATATAAATAATCATGACTTTTTCTAGATTTTGGCAATCCCCCAACAAAGGTCATGGAAACACTTTCCCAAGGATGAGAAGGAACTGGGAGTGGAGTGAGTGTACAAGCTTAGTTTTCTATTGCTGGGCTTGATTTTAGCACACATGGTACACCCTTTAATATATCTAGAAACTGTTTCATGCATTCTTGGCCAATAACAGAACTTTTGCAGTTGTGCAACTGTTTTACTTACACCAAAATGACCTGATATTAGAGAAGTATGTGCTTTTCGAATTATGTTAACTCTTTCAGTTTGAGGAATGCATAACATTCCCAAATGATATAAGAGTTGGTCCTTAACATGACAATCCAATTCTTCTACTTGTTTTCCATGACTTAAAGTTTCATATACATCTTTAAATTCTACATCTTGAGCATATTGTTCAATGTAGCTTTCATGCAATGCTGAATTATGCTTAAGTATAGTAGATGCATTTATGATTGGACTTGATAACATATCTGCGACCTTATTGTGTATGCCTTTCTTATATCTGATGATAAGATGAAACTGGTGTAGAAAACCCATCCACCTATAGTGGTTGATGATCTGTATGTATAATTGCTTCTTTGTCCAATAGGTAATGTTTCCATTTTTTCACACTTTGCACTAATGCATACAATTCTTTAATTAACTATTGCAGAATTAAATGTCTCAGAGTACTGCTCCCATGGCATAGTCACTGGCATTTGTTTCAATTTTGAATGGTCTTTGAAGATCTCGCAATGCTAGTATTGGTGCTGTATTAATTTTTTATTTCAAGGGGTCGAAGACTTTCTGCTATTTGCCTCCCCACTGAAACACCTTGTTCAATCTTGTTAAAGCATGTAAGGGAGCTGCAATCAAGGAAAAATTAGCAATAACCTTTCTCCAATATTGTGTTGCTCCTAGGAAGCTCCTAACTTCTGTAGCAGATTTGGGTTTAGGCTAGTTCACAATGACTTCAACCTTAGAGGGATCTATCTTCAATTCACCACCCCTTACTATATAACCCAAATAATGTAAAGATGTTGTCAAATTCACATTTTGATAATTTAACATAGAGATTTTCTCTTTTCAAAACATCTAGAGTCTGCTTTACTGCTTCAAATGTTCTACCCATGTTTTACTGAAAACAATAATGTTATCTAAATATACAATTACAAAATCGTCAATAAAAGGTCGGAGTACATCATTCATAACTCTCATGAAAGTGGTAGGAGCATTAGTTAAGCCAAAAGGCATACCCAACCATTCATACAACCCTTGCTTTGTTTTGAAAGCAGTCTTCCATGCATCTTGTTCTGCAACTCTGACTTAATGGTAGCCACTACGCAAGTCTAACTTGGAAAAGTAAATAGTTTCCTTCCACTGATTTAATAGATCATCAATGCGAAGAAGAGGATAACGATTCTTGATTGTTATTTTATTCAGTGCTCTGTGATCAATGCACATCCTCCACGAACCATCTTTCTTTCTCACCACCACAATTGGAGATCCGCATGGTGATGTGCTTGGTCTTATGAACCCTTTATCGAGCAGCTCCTGTACTTGCTTCTTGATCTCTGCACTCTCTAAAGCGGATAACTGTACATTCCGATGATAGGCAATGGAGCATCTTGTTGCAAATGAATATCATGTACTATTTCCCTTTTGGTTGGCAGACCTTTAGGTTCTTGAAATAGGATATCATATTCTGAAACAACTTTTTCTAAATCAGTGTTCTGTTTAACATCACAACGTTCAAATACATTGGTTTTATCAGGGTTCTTTTCCTTTACAACTATTAGTAAAAATTGCTTGCCTGAATTTACAATTATTTTCATCTGCCCTGAGTTTATGAGAGTGTAGTTATTTTTGCGCTGATGAGCTCTTACAATATATTCTATTCCATCTTTTGTG
This sequence comes from Pinus taeda, assembly GCA_000404065.3. Taxonomy (NCBI): domain Eukaryota; kingdom Viridiplantae; phylum Streptophyta; class Pinopsida; order Pinales; family Pinaceae; genus Pinus; species Pinus taeda. The sequence goes on from APFE030728728.1 coordinate 32,272, forward strand.
AGTTGATACTTATTTTTAGTTTTATAGAAAATGACTTTTCTATCATACAAGTAAGGACTTCCTAAAACAATACCACATATATCCAAGGGAACTATATCTAATTCAACTTCATCTACAAATGTTGACCCAAAAGCAAACCTAAGTTTACATTGTCTAGTCACTTGTAGGTTTGCTTTATCACATACCCAACTTAATGGATATGGCTTCTTGTGAGGTGTGGTTAGTAGTCCCAACTTCTTTACAATTGTTTCAGAAATCAAGTTTACTTGTGAACCACTATCAAATAAAGTATCAGTCTTTTGATGCTTGGACTATAATATGAAAAAGCTCATGTCTTTTCCTCTCATTTTCTTCATTATCAATGGATTGTGCAGAATTACTAGTAGATGCTTTAGAATTTTTACCTTTTATACTTGTGGCTGTGACTGTTGTTTCATCACCTGATTCTGACCCCAAATATTTCTGAATAGCAGCAACAATCTTCTTCTTCTTACCACCGAACTTCTTGGGTTTTAGCTCCGGATGCAAAGACCAACAGTGTTCATCATCATGCCCATCTTTCTTGCAGTGAGTGCATGAAGGTTTGTCTTTTTGTACAACGTTTGTCTTTCTCTTCTTCCATTTTTGCTTCTTCTTTTCCTTGTTCTTGCTTGCAGTGGGTTTTGATGATCCCCCAATCTCCGGGTTCACATTCTTGCCTTAGCCTTTAGATGTGTAGCCTAAACTGATACCTCATCTATGCTAGTAGGGTTAAACATGAGAATGATATGCCTCAAATAGCTATGCAGACCACCTATATACTTCAACAAAGTTTCAAGTGAGTCTAGAGAAATGCCTAGAATTAAAGCGCTTTTTCTAAATTCCTGGGCATAGCTTTGTACACTTTGCCATTTTAATTGGCGAAGAGTTTGCCAACTCATTATTGCTTGCTGCATATAAGCTAGTGGATAGAATTGTTTTTTAATGGTAGAAACAAATTCACTCCAGGTAGAAAGAATTTTACCATGCTTCTTCAAATCAGCTTGTGTCCTGCTTTCCCACCACACTAGGGCAGTTCCTCCAAGGCGAAGGCTAGCAAGTTGAATCTTTCTTCTTTCTGAATCAATGTTTTGCACCCTGCAATATACATCAATCTGTCTAATCCAGTTATCTAGCTTTTCTGCATTTAATTCTCCATCATATATTGGCAAATCAGATTTTACATCTAATTTAATCAAAGATGTTTTCTTCTTTCTATTTTCAGGGCTAGAAGGAGGTGTTGATGGAGGAGGCTCTTTCCCTTTCCCTTTGCCTTCTGAATGGCCATCTAAAAGAGGTTCCTCTGTCCCTTTGTCTTGTTTGGGGGTTGAAGTATTTTCACCTCGACCTTTCTTAAATTCTCGATACATCTCTTCTACCATGGCTCTCATGGTCATGAAACTGTCCATGAACTAAGACTCTAATTCCAAGGAGATTTCTTCTGCCATTTTCATCCTAGGATAGACTCTTCCAATTTTTGGGTTAGCCTCAAGGAGTTTTCCTTCTCCTAATTTGAGCTTTGACCCAGTTAGCATTCAACAATCCAACACAAGCTTGTCTAACCTTAGCAAACCTAAAGCTCTGATACCACTTGATCTGATAATGAGACCTTAGACAATTATTAAGGTATTATAGACTCGTGCATGGATTTGCCTATGTTACTTTGTGCAATGGATCGATAAAATTGCGAAATACATAGACAATGAAGCAGTTAAAGAACATAATAGACGAACACACATAAACACAACAAGTTTAATAAGGAGTTCACCCAACACTCCTAGGCTACGTCTCCTGGTCTACCCTTTAGTGGTGACCTCTCTATTATGTCTTCAAAAGCAGAGTTTTTACAAAAGTGAGCTCAATTTGAGTCTCACACAACATATACAAAACAACGAGGCTTCACTTGGATCCCCCAAGTCTTTCTGAGTACATAGACTCTCCTCACTGACTCTCTGTCTTTGTTTTCTCTCTGTCTTAGCACTGCTTTCCTTTGTCTCTGTCAGTGTGTGGCTTTAAAGCCAATCGACGCTGTCTGTTCGTTTCTCCTTCTCGGGCTCTTTGGCTTCCCGATCTCTGTCCGCTCAGATCCCCCTCTGAGTGTTAGCAATCATTGCTAAACGCTTTCAGGGATGGTGGCCACCTGTTTTGTAACGGAATGGGTCATCGGGCCTTTGAAATTCCCAGAGACAGCGTTCTCTGTTTACACAGAGAAACACACTAAAGACTGTGAAAATCCGCCAAACTGCTGCTTATCGGATTTGAATTATTATAGATTCCTCCTTATAAATCCTATCGGGTCCGCCTTTATATCTCTTATCGCATCTCCACCGTTGATTTGAGAGCTCTTGATCCAACAGTTGAGATTCATTTTCGGCGGCCCATGCGTACAGGAGTTAACCGCCTGAAAAGAGTGGTTTTCTCTCTCCAGGGCCTGGATATGTGGCAACCAATGTATGGGCTCGAGTGGAGCCCAACCAAAACCTCTTACCGCCTTCGGTCCTCCCAAAATCCCACTTGTTTCGTGGTTTCCATTTATATTTAAAAATACATTAAAACATTGAAAATCCCGCAACAATGGCTTATCTCAGACTTGAAATAATATACACCAGCGTTAATAAACCCTTTCGGGTCCGGTTTTATCGCATCAACGCTTTATTATTTGTATTTCATTTATTTAACGAAAACGCGAAATACAAAGGAAAACCCTCTTTTCCGGATCTCAAAATATATCAAATATCGTTCATAATTTTATCGGGTCTGGCTATCGCAGTCATAGCTATTATCGGCTCCGATTCTTTGCATAGCTTCGATGCGATATTGAGATGCGATTGATCGCAATCACATATCGCATAGACCCCGGGCCATTTGCAAACGCTCCTCTGTAATCACCGATTGCAATATCGCGATTCAACTTCCTTGTTGACCGCGCTGATCGTTATCGCATTATCTATGTGGTAGCCTCCGATAGCCTTCGCCGATTGTGATATGCCGATTGGATCTGGACCGTTGATCGGCCAGATCCGACAACTCTTATGCAAAATAGTTTTAAACCGCTGATACTCTGTTTTTCAATGTTTTCTCTATGTTTTTGCCTCTCGATAGTGTTATCCGACTTTTCCAAAAATTCTTCTCATGCGATAGTTTTGAATATTTGAAGACTTAGAGGGTGTTTTGGATCCATTTTGGATCAACTGCCATCATATGAAGCTGCAAGTTCATTCAAATGATATTGATTGTAATTAAAAAAACTCCCAAAGCTCAAGAAGATTCTTGAGAATTTTCTTTTACGTCTCCCTGGGCCTGCCAACTGAATTCAGGTACAGTCTCCAAAGTATCATGTTTCCTTTTCTTTGTTCTTCTAACAACTGATTTTGTTTGAGTATTAAAATAATAATTTGTCAAAGAAGGGGTAATATATGCAATTGGCTCTAACTCAGAGACCGATTTAAACAAGAATGATTCCCAAGGAATTTTAGTAGAAATCAGTGTTACTGATGCTTGAGGAGATGCGACAGATATAGTATCCAACTTGTTACATGATTACATTTTCCTTCATTTTCTTCGGTGTTGGTTTAAGAAGATACCTATTTTTCTTTCTCCTTATCTACTTGCATTTGTTTGACTTCTGTTGTTTCTAGTTTCTTTTGCTCTGTATTCTCAAGAGAATTAATGACAATAATCTCTTGTTTCGCTGGTTTTTATTTTTTTGGAGTTTTTTCTATTCCTGTACTTTCTTGCCACTCTTTTCATATTTTTTTATTGTTGTGACTTCAACTTTTTTGCCTATGACAACAAAACCTTCTTTTTTTCAATTTCTATCCCCTTTTCCTTTTGAGAAACAATAGAAGGTTCTGAAGTGAGTTCATTGAAAATAAATTGCAAAAAATTAGTAGAATTTAATTGTTCGAATGAAGTGTTGATGTGGAGAGCCTTTTCCTTTGGGAAATTTTTGAACAATTTCTCACTAAATTTTTGCAATTGTTGTCTTGTTTGACTATCTAAGAGTTTGGCTCTTTGAACAACTTGATGAAAATCATCAATGTTTATAAAAATATTATCAAAAGAGGGTTTCTAATGAATACATTTTTTTATGTCACTAACTATTATATAATGACTAGCAATGATACCTTGAGGATCATAGTTAAAATGAGGCAAAGGAAAAAACAATTTTTTTCTCAAGTTCTTTAGCTTCTATGATTTAGTGCCCTTTGTCTCAGATACTGATGTCACCAAAATTAATTGGAAAATTAGGCTAAAGTTTCTTTTGTAGTTTACTCAACTTTTTGGCTTGCCCATTAACAACAACTTGATTAAACACTTCTCTCAAAGAAAGTCTTTCCGAGATATATCGGGGCAGAATATGGAGAATAACTTCACTTCCAAAAACTCTAACGTAGGAAATAATTTTTCAACAAACTAGTGACCTTCTTTCAAATTATCACTTATTTTGGGAGGTATTGTTCGAAACGCAATTTCATGTAAATGAATCAAAACATAATGGAAAATATAATAACAATGGTATTTAAAATTAGACTCCCATAGAATAGGGGCATAATTTTGAATCGGTAGTTGCTGGTCAGATAGGTAATTCCATTTCGTGAGTGGAAATGGAACTGTGACAATAATAGCATTTATCAAATAAGAAGACATACATAAAATATATTTGAACTAGAGGATGTGATAATGACAATTCACTGAATCTGTGATATTATGGGACAAGATGTCAGCCGAGTTTAGGCGTTTTCCTTCATTCAAAATGCTATGGATTATTGGAATCCATTTAATTTTGCAATGCTCAGGATCTTGTTCCCCATATAATCTCGTTAACATTGCAATAAGAAATCTAACAAAGTTTTTAAAAATAGCTATCAGATACTCCTTTTTCCCTTTGAGCTTGAAACCTTCTACTTCTTTTCTGAACCAGTGTTCAATTACTATATCATAATTCTCTTGACATTTCTTCAAGACTGTACTTCGAAACTTATAGAGAAGTCAGTATTAAAGTGGATTTCCGAGGGACTGAGTTTGTATATGGGCAATAAAACTTCAGCTTTTGAGGAGGCTATGACAATTTCTTGATGGTTTGATATTGTTCGGGTTTTAATATCAGCGCGACAGAGAATCCATGAAACCATGTCATAATAGGGAAATATTTTGGCCCTAATTGCTACTTTATGTAACTTTGTTGCTCTTATCACTTCAAACTGATTATTTTTTGTTTTAGTAGCTCTTGTGTTTTTTAACCATTCTCTTTGCTCAAAGAATTCAAATATTTCCTCTCAGTGCATCGCACCTGCTTTTTGTGTTTTGTAGGTTGAATCTGAGATGAGTAATGCGTTGAAGTTGAGTTGCTTTTTCTCTAATTTGCTCCATTTGTTGCTTTGTCGCCGCAGATTTTCCCTTTTTGATATTTTCCTTTTTTTTTTCCATTTTATAACCTGTAAACAGTATATAACTTTTGCTTATTTAAAATTTGAAATTGAATTCAAGATTTTTTAAAATAAATATCATTATGCTTGCACATTTTTTTTGAAACTCATATTGTGTTTCCTTAATTAAGTTTTTCTTGGAACAAGACTTAAGAAAAGAGCATGCAACCAGAACACCCTAAAACCTTAAATTTCCCATTGGAGGTTTTTCGTTTTTCTGGCATTTTATGCGCTGTAAACACAAAGAAAGCATACATAAGTTTTGATTATTCCAAATTTGGAATTGAATTCAGGAATTTTTGGAAAAAAATAACATTATGCTAACACAAATTTTTTTGACACTAGCACTTTGTTTTCTTAATTCAGTTTTTCTTTGAGCAAGAGTTAAGAAAATAGCATGTAGACAAAAGACTCTAAAATATTGAATTTTTCGCTAGAGAGTGTTTTTTTTTTTTTTTTTTTTTTTTTTTTTTGCGATTTTATGACCTATGAGCATCTATAAGTTTTCGTTAAAATTTGAAATTGAATAGGAATTTAAAAAAAATAAGGTTATGCTTACATAAAGTTTTTTGAGATTGGTACTATGTTTTCGTAATTCAATTTTTCTTCCAACACTACTTAAGAAAAGAGCTTGCACGGGAAAAAGTTTAAAATCCTAAAATTTTGAGCATGCACAGAAAAAAGTCTAAAATCCTAAAATTTTGTTTAGAAAAACGCGAAATGGCAATTGAACGTGTTCATTAAAAAAGAGCATGTACCCAAAAAAGTCTAAAATCCTAAAATTTTGTTTAGAAAAATGTGAAGTCGCAATTGAACGTGTTCGTTAATTTCCTGTAAACATGCTCACTCTTTTTGTTTTTGTTTTTGGAATCTAGAAAACATTAGAAAATTTATTATTGATTTAAAAAATAATGAATTGAACGTTAAATGAGTAATTTTGGAAACTTTCATTAAAAAGCGCATTGCACGTAAATCAACAAAAATAGTGTTTTATTCGGATGATCATACGGTGGGGAGGTCGGTAGGTCACACGATTGAGCACTTTTTCTTTTATGATTGATTTATTTTTTCTCAACTCTGACTATGTCATTGTCGACTTTTGTCTTTAGGATGAGTGATCGGGCAATTGGCCCGTTGGGTGGTTTTTCCGCATTTAATCACCTCACTTGTGAACAGTAACAATATATATATATATATATATATATGTTTATTTATTTAAAATTTAAAATTGAATTTGTAAAAGTAACATCAACATGTATATTATATTAAGGAAATATAATGAGCTGTAACATGAAAGGCCATTATTAAACCAGCCATAACCTGTTCCTGATGACAATAGAGGCGTTGCCTTTGAGCCTATAATAAGCCAGAAACTGAAACCATAAAGAGGTCACAGACCATACTAAAAAAACCCATAAACATGTTCACAATGTCCATCCAGAACTTTAAACAAGATGAAGAAAACCACATAGATTTAAGCATGACCGAAAAAGAGGAAAAAACATGTCAGTCCGGTGTAGCCAGTGCTGTTATGAAGACCAGCACCGAATCAATAGGAGCGTTTGACTCCTGGAAAAAGCGAGCATTTCTCCACTTCCAGAGAAACCAGCAGGTAAGGATAAATATCGATCTCCAAGCTGGAACCTGTTCACTCCACCACTTGAAAGCGACCTGTACAAAGGAGAAAGTTTGATGAGGAAAACCATAAGTTAAGGAAAGTTCATACCATATTTTGGCCGATGCCGGACATTGAAGAAACATATGGATGTTTGTTTCAGGTGCTTGACAGCACACGACACATCTCCCAGGACCCGTCCAACCTTTTCTCTGTAGAACCTCCCATGAAAGGTTCCTATTGGAGAAAACCAACCAGGAAAATAAAATAGCCTTGAGCGGACATGAAGATTTCCAGAACTTCGAAGGAAACCAAGGCATAGGGAGCGGCTGTAGCATTGACGAGGCAGCGGCATATAGATCTTTTACAGAGACTGGCTGAGTGGAGCGCGACTTCGACCATACTAAAACATCATTGGTCCCAGACTGTTTGATTCCTTTTACATCAAAAACCTTTAATGCCGAAACCCATAGATGACACAAAGTGGGAGGTAGATTGAGTTCATCGGCTGTCTTCCAAACAGGCGTCGATGAGGACCATGCGTGAATTAGCTTGTTTCATGTGAATAAACCCTGTGAGTGCAGGAAGGAAATGAGGTCAGGAGAGAGAGAATCTTCCAGTCCGAGAACAGTGGGTTCCAAGCCAATAAGTATAGAGGAGCCTGTGTTAATGCGCCATCTAAGGAAATCAAAAAACAGCTCTTGTATCTTTCTATAGTCAAGCCATATAGCAGATCCCCCTGATGAGCCCAGTGATTTCTTCCGATACCAGTATACCAGAGGCTTACCTTTCAGGTATTTTTGATTGATGATGGAGCTCCATTTTCCCGTACCGAAGATACCACGCTTTAGAGAATTACACAGTAGAGCCTTACCAAAAGATCTCATATGAAGCAATCCCCATCCGCCAGATCTCTTTGGTCTAGAGATTGTATTCATCTTAACTAAGTGCATCTTGGAAAAATGAGATGTGCCGCCCCATAGGAAGTTTGCAGATAAAGAAACCATTTTGTTGATAATAGAAGAGGGAAGGAAATAAAGGTGTGCCCAATACACCGCAAGTTGCAATAGGACAGACTGAACAAGGATAACTCTGCCACCCAAAGATAAAAACCGCATCTCCCACCGTGAGATTTTTTTGTAAAAGCGATCAATCAGCCATGTCCAATCCAATTTACGGTTCCCCTTTGGCTTGAGGAAAAAGCCCAAATACTTAAACCCGTCTTTGATTGGAGCGAGGTTGATACCAAAAAGAGTTGCAATCCAAAGAGCTAATTCCTCATTTGAGTCATTATGATATAACATAGATTTGGCTTTGTTAATAATCAGGCCCGATGCTGATTGAAACATATGAAATATTTCATTGAGGCATAGCCAGCTCGATTTGCAAAGCATGGCAAATAAAAGAATATCATCGACAAACAAGTTATGGGACAAAGAGATATTCTTATATATCTTGATGGGGGCGCATCGATTGTCTGCAACAACTTTGTTTATCTGAGTGCTGAGTGCATTCATGACCAAGATAAAGAGAAGAGGGGAGAGCGGACAACCTTGGCGAAGTCCTCTCTCCGCTTGAAAAAACGCTGAGGGAGATCCGTTGATGATGACAGAGTATTTAACATTCTCTACACATGCCATCACCCAGTGTATTCCATGAGTTCTCAGCCCAATTTTTGCGAGGAGGATACGAAGGAAGCCCCAATCTACACAATCGTATGCCTTTTCCAGATCAATTTTTAGAATGGTTGCGTCTGTGTTTTTCAATAAGACTGAGAATAAGCATTCCTGTGTGGATGCAACAACATCAATAATATTCCTGTCCTTTAAAAACGCATGCTGATCCCTGGTGATGAAGGAGTTTAGGACCGATTTCATTCTCTCGGTAATGATTTTAGATATGATTTTGAACAGAGTGTTGCATAATGCTATTGGCCTGAATTCCGCAAAAGATTCAGGCAGGTCTTTTTTAGGGATGAGCGCTATAAGAGTAGCTGTAAGAGCGCTATTTATATTCCCTGACATGCGAGAGGCATTGACCATCCCTAGCAGATCATCCTTGAATAAATCATAGAAGTGTTGGAAAAATTCAATGGGCCATCCATCCGGCCCAGGACTTTTGTCCTTTTTAAATTTCTTGATGGCATCCTGTAATTCCAGCTCCGAGATGGGTTTAAAGAATTCCACATTTGCTGCTTCATCAAACATAACAGGAACATGTTCAATCATTCGAAAGACATCATCGATCTGAATTGCCCGCCGCTTGTATTGCTCCTGAAAAAACCTTGTGGCTTCCGACGAGATATCATGTTGAGAATATAAGAAGCCCCCTATACCATCTTGAATCTTCCATATCGAATTCGACCGTCTTCTTGCATTTGCAAAATTGTGGAAAAACTTAGTATTTCGATCGCCCTCCTTGAGCCAGACCGCCCTGCTTCTAAGTCTCCATGCAAATTCTTCCTTTTGCAGCAACCCTTGCTTCTTCTTCTCCAGTGATCTGAGATGATTTTTTTGTTCAAAAGACATACCGTCAGAATGAACTGTAGCAGATAAGAAAACTAGCTCCTTTTTTATATCCTCAAGCTCCTGTTTGTCCCGCTTCTTTTTCTTGATAATCCAGTCTTTTGCCACCTCCCTCAAGGACTGTATTTTTTCACGAAAGGTCGTGAAAGGAGCGCTTTCCGATTGCTTTAGATCATCCCATTTTTTTGTTATGAGGTCATTGAAAGATTGGTCAGATAGATGAATTCTGTTGAATTTAAAGGAATAGCCAAGTCTAGATTCCGTTTGCCTCCAGTAAAGATGGATGGGACGATGATCAGAAGTATATTCACTTCCGGTGCAAGCAACTGGCATTCCCCATTCCTCAATAACACTGGCGTTAATGATGAACCGATCGAGCCTTTTTGCGATGTAAGCCATGCCAGACCTGTTATTGTCCCAAGTTGGAGACATCTTTTGGGGGATAACATCGATCAAATTTCTATTTAGAAACTCCAGGCGTAACCTATCTGCAATAGAGTCATGATTCCTGCACAGGCCCCAACATTCATTAGAATTTAAAGTGACATTAAAATCCCCGGCTATCAACAAGGATTCTATGTCAAGAATGTTCGATGCAAACAACGAATCCCAAAAGGAAGATTTGTTCCTATATGGCGCATATATGTTTAGTATGTGTAAAATCTTGGGTCGGCCTCTGACCGAAGCTGAGATAAGGATTCCTGCACAACATTTATAGGCTCTTGCTTTTACCCATGACGGGTCCCATAAGACTGCCAGACCCCCTGATAAACCATCAGCGTCCGATGCGGCCATATACCAGGACGGGAGCATTCTTCTGAAGAAAGCTATGGCGGCCTTACTAGAGTGCATTGTTTCCTGTATGAAGATGATATGAGACTGCGCTGTTTAGAAAATCTCCTTGAGCGCCAAGAATTTTGGGGATGCGCCCAACCCCCTGATATTCATAGAGGTTAAGAAGGTCATGTTGAAGGCTGACCAGCCATACATGCTCTAAGAGGGTGGGAGGCAGTGGAGTCAGTGATTGGAACTTCAACCAAAGAGAGATTCGTAATACCACAATCTGAAGCGATTGTTCTGCCCCTAAAATGACGGGATCCTCCTCTATGTTTTTCCGAACAGTGATATTCTTTGCAGAATTTGGGCTGATGGAGGGAAAGGAGGGTTTATGTATGGTTAAAGGTTCAAGAATAGAGGGATTTCTCTGGAGAAGGTTTTCGATATCACTATCCAATTTATTCACCGGGGATTTTGTCGGTGAGTTGAAAGGGGCAGGAGAAGGCATGGGATCCTTTCCTCTGTGCTGGCCTGCAAGTGGGGTGACCAATGAAGGCGTCGTTGAACTTAGCAAAATGGGATGAGTCCCAACCACAAAATCACCTTTCTTCAAGGGAGATGGAGAGGGTACCGAGGAATCATCTTTAGGCTCAAGAATGGGATGACAGTCTATGACTGGGGAAAGTGGCTCGTCCGATGGATCATAAGAAAAGAACTGAGAGTGGCAGAAGGACTTTTCCTGTTTATGCGACTGCTTGTGAAAGATGCCTGTGTCTTCCGACAAGGATTCCGCAGCAGACGATCTTCCCCTGAAGATAGGTCGGCGCTTTATTTTCCGATTAAAACGCATCTTGCAATTATTAATGAGATGGCCAGTTCGATGACAGAGAGAGCATTGAAAAGGGATGCCCCAGAAGTCATCGAAAAGGGATGCCGACAGATCATACAATATATATATATATATATGTTTATTTATTTAAAATTTAAAATTGAATTCAAAAATTTGTAAAATTATATTCTAGTCACATTTTTTTTGAAATTGGTACTATATTTCTTTAAAAATCTGAAATTGAATTCAGAAATGTGTAAAATTATATTCTAGTGATACATTTTTTTGAAACTGATACTATATTTCCTTAATTCAATGTCTTTTAAAACCAAATTTAGGAAAACGTTTTAAATTTAGGAAAACAACATGCAAAAGAAGCTCTCTAAACTCTTAAAATATAAAAAATATCACAACTAAACATGTTCATTAATTTCTCATAAAAAAGTGAATTATTGTTCTTTTCTTAAATCGAGAAAATAGGAGAGAATTTATTATTGTCTTACAAAAAATCAATTGAATGTGAAACAATTTTTTTGATTATTTATATAAAAAACACTGCACACAAATCAAGGGATTAATTTTTTTATTATTGCCAATTGTAGAATAGAAGAGTTCAGTGCCAATTGTACACTTTTAGAAGAGTGGAGAGGAACAAAGAGGGGTGAAGGAAACTTCAATGAATTGTGTGGACCCGTGGAATAAGCAAGCTGATGAAATTATCTGGGATGTACTGTCTTAGTCTTTTTTTTTTTGTTTTTTTTCGTGCAGTGTGATTTTATTTTGGTTTTTTTTTTAATGATAAAGTTTGAGTTTTATGATGTACATATTCAAGTATTTTATTTTTTAAAATTTATAGTTAAAAAATATTTTATTTTTTAAATTAATATAATTTTATTAATAACAAAAAAAAATATTAATATATAGTTAACATCAAACCAAAAAAACTAATTTGAAAAATCATGTCTCCGACCAAATATAACATATTAAACACCTTTTCTATCCTTAAACATATATAAATATTATGAACAAAATATAAAACCTAGAAATTGACACCTTATTAAATATAAAACCAAGAAATTAACCCCTTAATACGTTCATAGTCCACTACACATTTAGATTGACCAGGATCGTTTAGCTATAACAACCAAGAAATTAACTCCTTAATACATTCATGGTCCACTACACATTTTGATTGACAAGGATCGTTTAGCTATAACAAAAGCATAATAAGATATCATCCATATTTAAAAACACATTTTAAACCATACTAAATTCTTAAAAAGAAAAAAAGAAAGAAAAGATTTTGATGATCTGACTGCTCCGCTTTTTATAATTTTTGGTTTTTAAATGCGTGCAAGATATATTGCAGTAGCGTTTGTCTATTGTCAGAACCGCAACGGTGGAATCTTTGGCCATCTTTCTTCCACATTTTTGATATCGACGTGGTGCATTTTTGATATCGACGTGGTGAAGGACGATATGGATGGATAGCTTAGTCCTTTGGTTAATTATTCAACGATGATCTGACTTCAATAGTCCTTTGATCAGACCTCTATAGTTCCATCACATGCACAACTACTCCTCTGCTCAATTATTCACTTTGTGTTCTCATCTCAATCGTTCCATTATGTACATAGAGCCTGCCATGTCAATATAATGGGAAGTGCCTAATTGCCTTACTGTTCATAGCTTTGTTTCTGCAACTTCCTTGCGGTTGTTAGGTTTGTTTCTCTTATCATGGCAGTATCATTTGCAAATTTTTGTGAGGTTGGTAGGAATGAATATATGATAAATTTAATTTCATAAATAATAAAGTTTACATAAAAATTTAATATAAATATAAATATAAATTATATTTTATATTTTCACTAATAGATTAAATAAATTGTTTTTAGGGCATTGTATTTAAATTTTGATAGATTTTTTTATAATTATAAGTTTATTTTGTTTAATTAGCAAAATTTGAATGTGTAAGGGATTTTTTGAGGTGTTGGATCTATTTATGTATTCAAAAATGTATTTTAAACAATAAGAAATCACAATTTTGTTTGAAATTGTATTACAAGTACAATTTTATATTCTATGTGAGGAATATATATTTCATGTAGGGAATATTAATATACTATTAATACTATAAACATCCATCATATCATTAAGGAAAATTCCATTCCTACTTCTTAATCAACAAAAATAAGCTTAATTAACAAAATATAAATTATTGTTAATTTAAAAAATATTTATTTTTGTTAATTGAAATAGACATTATATATTAATGTAAATTTTTATTTATTATGAAAAATATAATAATTTATTACATATAAATAACAAATTTATTTATATTATAGACTATTGTTTTGAAAAATGGCTAAACTTTACCGATCAAACTCTTTTAAAGCTGCCACAAGGTGTGAGGAAAAAATGATCACCGATTAGTTAAGTGTTGTTTTTAAATGCCTCTTGTTGTTGTTTGAACATACGAAAATTAATTTGGAAACTTATAAGATAGAACGGTTGGAAAAAGATTCCCATGGGAAGGATTATTATGGGACAAGAGTAAAGGTTTAAGGTTAAAAATTAGTGATTAAATAATAATGTTTAGTGTAAAATATTTACAGTAAAATATTAATTAAAGTTTTGAAGATTAAAATTAAAAAGAAGGGTATAGAATTAAGAATAGACTAAGATTTTAGATAAAATGTTAAATATATAATGTTATGATTTTAATGTTAATTAAAATAGTTTTATATTAATTTTGGATTTTGATTGTTAGATTATATATTTATATATATAAAGTTTTAAGGGACAATTTAGTTGGTTGAGGTGGTTGAGTTAAGTATTTCTCTTATGGGGAGGTTACAGGGTCAAATCTCTTTGACATCCTTGGGGTTAGACCTTGTTAGTTTGGTAGGTGGGTAGATCCTTTCGAGTTGATCTACATGGATTTTCTCGTGGATGTAGCTACCACTTAGTGTTCATAAACCACCTTTAAGAAAAAGAGTATATATATTACACTTTTTATTTTTATTTTGAGTAATATATTAATGATGATGATGATGGTTAATGTCCACAAAGACCAATATGGTTTATCAAACCTTAAAAAGGTAAGCGGTTAACTAAGGTTTTTTAATATTTTATTTCTATGTTCCGAGATCGCTACAGTTTTGTTGACTTAACAAGTCATGAAGGTTGGTAGTGTGACAAGTGTTTTGAAAAGGAGCACAAATGTGAGTAGGGGACGAACACTCCATGAGAGTTTTTTTCATCTTCAATTCCCTTAGTATGGTAAAGGGGGAAGATTATTTCGTTCCAAGGTGTTTTGGGAATAGAACAACACCTTCTTTCACTCCAAATATCATAAGAATGAGTTCTTATCTTTGCAATATTCATTTCTTCTTAGCATTGGAAAAAGACAAAACTATAATTCTGGTTAGCAAGAGTGGGGTTGATCACCTCCTTATAATATCTTAGCTTCCTTTCTCCTCTAACTCCTTATCATCCCTTAACTTATCCTTAAATTTGGAAGTAATGGTGTTTTTAATTTCATCCTTATTCATCAAGATGATGTCCTCCTTTATCCCCCAATGGCCTAACCAAGACTAGGCATATTTATACCAACCTCGCTTGAGTCAGAGGTGGGGATTTTGAATAGATTTGGAAGCAATTTTAGCGAGCCTTTTGGCATCCATGTTGTACCTACTCTTGTTGTATATCAGATACCTAAACATATTCATGTTTTCAATGGAGGAGAGGCTAACTTCAATCAAGAGAATATGGTAGGGAGTATTTACTTTAATCTTGAGGTTGTAGGCTATAAATTTCTTTTGGATCATCTTAATCTTTCTCCACAATTCTCTACATATATTGCAACCCCAAACCTCATACCCATATAAAATAACAAGGGTGACGAGAGCCTCGAAGAGGATTTTTTTTACTCTAAAGCCAAAAATCAGTAGACTTACAATCGTTTTCAAGCTCATAGTAATCTTTCCAGTCTCCTATAATCCTTTCTCAATGCTATAGTTCCAATTGAGTTGATAATGAATGCCAATATCTAAATATTTGTATGAGGAAACCTTCTTCGATTAATTGTTATCATAAATGAAATTATCATAGTTGTTCTTTTTGGATTTAATTGCCACGTGTTATAGACATTTTTGGGCACTTCAACACAATCATAAATGTCCATAAGCTGAGGGCTCCTAAGTCCCTAAAAGTGTTGCTTCACTGCCTAAAGGAACAAGGTCAGCTGATTACATCATCTCCCAGAATTTCTTCACTAAAAACTGCTCATAAATGGTCAAAACTGGACCATACTGAAAGCCCAGTGCAGAGGGTGCGATGCATATCACCTTCCCAATGTACAAGGTGCGATGCATACTGAATTTCTCCTCTGTAGGGTGTGATGGTCGGAAATGGACAAACGGCAGGGACAAAATGCGAGGTGAAAGATCATGGAATCTTCCAGAAGCTTCCCCTCTGACACTTGCCTCTCTGTTTTCGACCAGGGATGAGTAAGAGATCATCATTCTCCAAGTGGAAGCAGGAACTATCAGAGAGAGGACACTAATCAAGATCCCAGAAGATGACTCACCTCCCTATAATCATCTATATATGGATCCCTCATCACAGAGATCCGGAGGTTGGAATCTTGTATCTTATAGAGAAGTGCTGTTGGTTTTCTGGTGTACCTTCATAGTGTTGGGTGATCTAAGCTTTGCTTAAGGTGAAGAAGGGCTTTCTAGCTGGAGGATGATGCTGGGTCAGAACATATGGTTGTAATCCTCTTGCTACTTTTCATCTTAATAAAGCTATTCTAGTTTTCGTCCATATTCTTGTGTACTTGTTTATATATGCATTTGTATGGTTAACACACATCTGGTCCTGTGTTATTTATGAATATAGATCTTTGTTCTTCGATAGTAGTATGTTGTTGTGATTCCACAGGTGCTCTTTGAAGCTGAGCAGACAAAGAAGAAGTAGCGAAACTCTATCAGGAAGGAGAGGAAATCAAGCGCAAGACTAAGGTTGGTCTCCTTGGTCCCCCTCTTGTCTATTTTCATAAAGGAAAACGAAATTAGACTTTACTTGTTTGTTTCTAAGATAGCTACCAGTGTTAGTGGGAATAACAGCATTCGAGTGGACACTATTCCCGGTAACAAAATGGCGACTTCGCTGGGGAGCGACTAGATTGTTTGTTAGCCTATTTATCTTTGTTTCTTTTATAAACTTACAGACGGAGCCTGAAGCCAAGCCAGCTAGCCTTCGAACTGCATTTGTTATACAAATGCAAAGTAGATCAATGCTGCTTCAGTCTATCTCCGGGATTTGTTTATAAATTAAACAATCGATCTGCAAACAGTCTAATTGCCCTAAGTGGTGGCTCTAGTAACCTCTTTAGATCAACCTTGTGTTTTACATATACTGAACATTACTTACTCGGCCTAAATCCCTTAACTGAATTGCAAACTATGAGTAAAAACTTGTTTAAAGTCTCGCACTGGTACCATCGCACCCTGCCTTCAAGGCAGACTTTATGCATCACACTTCCCGAGTGCAGCAGGTGCGCTGCATACTGAATTCACAGTGTGACAGGTGCGATGGTCAGGGAAGGTTAACTTTACCTTCAGACTTTTGGTTTGTTCTCACTATTTTCAGTCCTATTCAGGAGTTTTGCTTTCTGTAGTCAGTATATCTCTGTGAAAACCCCCTTCTCTTACATTATTCCGCCTCCTTAGTGCAAATAACTGTAAGTGTTTTTATGTATTGTGCGCCATTTTCAGTTCTCTTTTGCAAAAAAGTAGCATAGTCGAACTGTCGTTTCTAGATCTGAAAGTGTCGTAGCTGTCATTTTCAGTTTTAGAAGACAATCCCATTGTTATTAATATTCGATTATACAATTACTATTGCATATGATTTGAATTAGTAGTTTTTAAAGTGTCGAAAAGCAATTTTCATTTCAAAACCGCAAAGTGTCTCTCTTATCTTCACTCCATTTTGAAAAGAAATTTGTTGAGTATTGTCGCTTTGAAAATAATTCAGATTTGAACATAGCTTTCTTATCATCATTCATACATTAAGAAGGCTAAAAACAAATACATGCATGTGCATTTGCATTTTGACTGCTTGGTTTGATTTAGGACAGTGCATTTAGCATGTGCTCTGTGCTCTTTGCAGAAAGATTCTTAACATTCTTTCCTGAGTAGATAGGATTTTCATTGCCAAAAGAATATTAAATGCTTGTTTATCATCTTAGACTGCATTTTATGAATTGTATACACATCACATGGTGAACCTGAAAGGAAAATTTTTAAGCAAGATCAACTTAAAATAAATTTAATGAATCTAACAATGCTTTGGAACCTAATGCACAACATCT